>JAIWWG010000088.1:0-127800 GCA_025435555.1 Chytriomyces cf. hyalinus JEL632 | reverse complement strand
TTGAAAAAATGCAGCAGTCGAAAGGGAGCAACTAAGCCAGCAGTCACCCTTTTGTCACCAAAAGAGCATCTTGGGCCACCAGGCATCTCAGAATCGATATTTTATAGTAAGTCAGAACCACAATGCACTCCAAACACCTCTTATTGAAGGCCTTTCACATGATCAAGACATGTGCAGTCACTAATACAACCCTTGCACCACCATTGCAGCCAGCTAGCCTGCGAAAACGATCTACACACAAGCGGTGCCATCAATCTTGCAGTCACAGGTGAGCATCTGGCAGTGGTGGGGGTGTCAGAGGCCAGCACGGCAAGGACATTTTGGGAATTTCATGGCACTAAAAGAGCAAATGCATTTGAAATGAGCAGATGAGCATTTTGAAAGCAGTTTCCAGCATGCAAGCTACTGAGAATACAAAGATACATGCTCTGAAAATGTACCATTACCCCAACTTACCTGCAACAGAGGTTGCAAGGCGTCTCCACAAAACCCTGCAACGCGTGAATATTTGGGTCAGACGCTACGATAGAGATGGAACAGTATCAAGAAAGCAGCGGGAAAAAGTCTACAGCAAACACAGTACTGAAAGAAGGGAGTGGCTAGTCAGATACGTAACAGCAAACCCACTGTCCTTTTTAGATGAGGTGGGATCAGCATATGTTGCAAAGTGGGATAGTCCAATCAGTTTAACAACTGTATGGACAATAATGCAATCACCGTGACTACAAGGTACAACTTCTTCCATTAGCTGTCAGCAAGCAAATATTCATGATCAATATCAGGCATATTTGGAATTGAGTTAAATGCTGCTCCGCCACCAACTTCAATTGGCCCCAAACTCCCCTGCAGCCCATCAACTGCTCTTTGCAACGCTGCAAGCACAAGTTCGAAACTTTTGACTCTCCTCATATGATCCTGCGCACACAATTTAATGGGTTCCAGATTTGCATGGCAAGATCCAAGCACCTCCCTTGCTAGATTCATTGTACTACGAAGCTCTTGCAGTCGTTCCTCTGCTGCTGCAGGAATCCGATCAAACAATTGAATTATTTGCGATGGCGGTGGTTCTCTAATCGCATTTGCTTGCTGGGGTACTGGCAGCTTTAGAATTTCATTTGCCCATAGCCTCCAAGTGATTAAGCCAGCTCGATATTGTGACCCATGCTGTTCACACAACTGGGCAATGATTTCAGTGTGGAGAACTTCAGCAGGAGCACCAGCACGATCGGTGATTATTGGTTGTAGGACTGTCTTGTCATACTGCTGGAAATGAGCTGTTATTCGTATTGCATCACCATGCTTCAACATCAGCAATGTAACTGGAGTCAGGGACTTGGACCAGTTGGTAAGAATCACATTGCTGACAGTTGAGAAACCAGGCTTGGGCCCGAAGCAGTGTTTCCGACTGTCTTTTTCGAAATACAAATAGCTGTCTATATCTTCAATGGCTGGATCTGAATCGCTGATAGTGAAGGGTGGGTTGGCAGATTCATCAAAGATCGCGCGCCGCTCCAGCCTGTTGTGAAGCTTTTCAGGTCAACACAGTCTCATCACCACATGTTGCTCTGAATGACTCACCTGTCTCGAAACTTATTCCAGATAGCCGTTCTGGCTGCATCCACGTTGACTGCATTGAGGGTCCACTCCTCCAGAGTGTTGTTGTTATTTGTGTGCTGTCGTGGAGTTGTTTTGATGACTGGGGTGATTCGAATTGAGCGCAGCACTTCACTGGGGGGTGTGACAGTGGCAGAAGGTTCTACGGGCCCGATGGTGGGATCGCTGGGGGGTGTGACGGTGGCTGAAGGTTCCGCTGGCCCGGCAGTGAGATCAGTGGGGGTTTCAGAGTCAGCCTCCAAATCCATGCTGTAACTCCTGTTGCAGACTCATTTAGTGCATACAAACAGAGCACTTCTTGCATGTTTTACTGGTCAACTGGTCAGTTCGCTCTAGTGCTGGCTTTCAAGTGTTTCTTTTTATGGCCGTCACAAAAACAGCAGATTGAAAATTTTGCAGCGAAAGCACAATATGAATTCCAAACCATTACTTTCAACCATGTTTATGCTTGATCAGAGCAAGAATAGTTGAAATCATATAGTGGAATAAGCTATCGTCATCTGCAAGTCTGCACCCTTTATAGAATGCAAGCATTCATGTATTCATTCCTTATTATAGTATCTACTAGTCATTTACCCTACTCAATGTCATAATTCATGCCCATATGTATTGAGGTTGGTGGAATGGTGAGGCGCGTGACTCTTCTTTATCTGCAGTAGAGAATAAGAGATGAATCAGGGAGAATTAACCTTTATTGAAGTAAACAGTGCTCCATCACTTGAGACTGATATTCAACAACTGCCGTACGCATCACAGACGTTTCCAGGATAGTCAACAACAGCTTGGATCAATATGGAGTTATAACCCTTGCGATTGATGAACACATTCCAATGATCACTGACTGGTTTTTTGATGGGCACATGTGTTCCATCTTGTGCTAATGATGCCTGGCAATCCATGTTTGATAGCAAATGATGCTTTTATTGCGTCCCAGCCATCCACATCAGTGTTACTGGGAAAACTGAGGAATGTGAGGATAATAATCAGAAGTGAGGAAGAAAAAAATAAATAATGAAGGAAACTAAACTCATGCAATAACCTTGGTAGTGAGATGATTATTTATAGCATCAACAACATGCCAAAAGGTCTGATGCATAAATGCTTTGCTGTACCCAAATACATCCCCCAGTATGCCATAACTGCACCCTGACTCTAGTCAGTAGAGAGTGATACCCAACTGCACTTGAACAGACAGAGGACTTCCAACACCAGACTGGTTTCTTTGTAAGAATGGAGACAACTGGTCATGACTGTGGACCTGAAACTTGCTCTTGAAATATGCCTCATCAATTGGGGACCAGTTCCACAAATCCATCTGCTGCACCTGTGTCTTGGCGACTCTCCTCTTGCATTGGTTGGCTCCAGCTTGTCATGCCTCTGCCTCTTGCTGCTGTCAACATCTGTGAGCATACAGCATGTACAGCAACAGCCATTTAAGAGCCCTTCCAGTCATATCCTATTTTCAAATATTTGTTTTACAGCAATTTTCATTTGTTTTGTCAATTGGGAGCAAACATGAAATGCGCATTTTTATCAGATACTGGCCTGATACTGGTTCAATACTGGTCCACTGCCAACTCACATACTAGGCCACCACCACCCTTGCATTCACTCCCAGGAATACAAAATGTACTGCCAAGTTGATAGGTACGTAGAACACTCTCTTGCCCTCATGGTAATTAGTGATGCAACCTCAAGCAGGGTGGCAATGTCAGACACGCAATTATCTGGCATTGACTTCGACAGTGACTTGGACAAGGTTCCTGCTGACAAAAATGACGTGCTGGTGGATGGCAATCAACCTGACAAAGGCAATCAGTCAGACAATGGCAATCGGTCAGACAAAGGCAATCAATCTGATGAAGGCATTGAGTTCTCCCCAGCTGCCCATTCCCACCGCATCTGCGCTTTATGCACGCTTTGCCTCAGATGTGGTGTCGGTAAAGGCAACTGTACATGTGTACATGATCATGCCTTCTTCTCTGGATTGAAGGTGGAGATCTACAAGGAGGTTACAATTGAGGGAACACCTGTCTCAACGTTTCTCAATCTTCGCGGCCCAGCTACTACCTGGTCAGCTCCTTCTGAAGATCAAGCTATGCTCACTGAAGGGCAAGGGTTGCCACAAAAAATACTCAAATTGGAAAGACACAGCAGTGGGGAGAGCTGCATCACAAGCCCCTCTTGCTGTTGCAACAACTGTTGATCATCCTGTGTCGCCCCAGAATCGCAAGAAGCCAGCTAAATGCCAAAAGGCACCAAAGCAAGTCAAGGTTTCAAATAGCACAGAAACAGAAAACTTGGATCCAGACGAGGATGCTGAGAATAATCCACAGCCAATCAAGAAGGTGGCTCCGGCTAAAAAAAGAAAAGACTGGTGATTGGTTGTACTGCTATTTCATGCTGTATAGATACTTACCAATACCCAATTTCAGTGCAATTGTCAGTGTCTCTGCATACATCTGCAAACAATAGAGGCATTTCAAAATGTATTGAAAGTGCTCAAGTTGTAATGCCTGATGTGACAAGCCTCAAGGAATTGTGGGATCATCTGGAGAACAAGTTGGCAGCTTGGGAGCCCAATTGATGGGACAAATCCAAGTTGCATTACATTGAAGGCATTTCAAAGTCACCTACCATCTTTGCGATTAGGGTTTGGCCTCAGGTTGTCAATTTTATCGAGATGTTTGAAACATCCACACCAACAAAGAAACCGATTCTTATCATCCGGCAAGGTGCGGAAAATAATTCCCCAGCTTTCTTTCACTCATTGACACATGTGAGTTGTATTGGATTCTCAAGACTCAGGAAAACTAGGAAACCAAGATGGGCGTTCAAGGGTGGTTATTTGTCAACTTGTCATTCTTGAATTTTATGCACTGATATCTTTTGCAACAGGGCTCAGTAATTGACCAAGCTGAAAGTATGATAACTACTACTGATTGCCTGGCTGCTGTGTACAACAAAAAATGTGCAGAAAATCCTGAAGGCTGCCTTCATGATTTCAAGGACGGTGTGAAAGTCCATTTGAAGCTAACAACTCAAATGAAGATTGCATGGGTGGCTCAGATTGTGAGTCTTTACTGGCTCAAGTCCTAAAATGTTCTAGCTCATTGTTTCCAAGGTTGGTAAAATTGCAGGAGTAGACCTCCATAACCCACCAACTTCACTTGACACGTTCAATCTTGAACGCTACAAGCCTGCAAGAAGTAAGTGGGGCAGGTTGTCTTCAAGTGAACCAGTTCAGGAGAAAACAGATGGTGCATCTGAAGACCACCCTTCACCAAAAGTAAAAGCAGAGCCTCGCATTGAACCTCAAACAATTCGTTTTTTTAGAAGAGATTTTGACGGCACTGTAAACCCAACGCATTTTGATTTTTACTGACTCAGTACTATCCTGTTGGTTGTCATATCCTTTTGTTATCATCAATAAATGTCCATTTATTCTGATTTCACACATAATTGCACTGTTGGAAGCAACACAGAGCTCTTTCGGGTTGCATTGTCATGCACTCCTGGATAAGCCGCTCCTTGTGATGGCGCAGATAACTTTTCACCAGGAAGAAGCTTTGTTCAATCTGTAGAATTTTTGAGAAGGCATTTGCAATGGTGCGGATATGATACATACAGGATTAAAGTCAGGGGAGTAGGGTGGCAGATAAACAAGGACAACTCCAGCCTTTTTGCAGAGTTCTTCAACTTGCGGGCTCTTGTGAATGGCTGCATTATCAAGAACAAGCACACTATTTGGAGCAGGATACACATTCATGTTCAGGAGCTGGAATTCGTGTGAAAATTAGTTTGACAAGCAGCAAGTTCAACAACTCACCAAATCTTCTTCCAACCAGCTTATAAATGTTTCGCCATCAAGACTTCCTTCAATAACAGAAAAAGATATGTATCCATCCAACGAGATGCCTGCAACAATACTGTGTTTCATCCCCCGAACAAATGGCAAACAATGCGTAGCTCTGCACCCAGAAAAGTTCCATCCCCACTTTCTTTCCAGAGCACTGCTAATTCATCAGCAAACACCAGCTGCTTTGGATCAAATTGTCCTATGAAGACAAGAAACTTTGTCTTCTCGTATTCATTTTGCTCGACAGCCTTCTTTGTCAGCTGCAATACAGACAACACCAAAAGCAATCAGCAGTATCAAAAGCTTGCCATTTTGTGTGTAATACCAAGCCTGCGCAGACTTTGCCACTTTGTTGGGGCAGACACTTTCCGACCAGTCGTTGCTTCCATTTCATTCACCAACTCCTCCAGATACCAATCTTTTCAAATCTCCAGAAGAGCTCGTAGATGCTAGTGGGTGGCGACGAGGGTATAAGTGTATAAATTGGCATCTCAACTGTACTTACCACCAAGTTTCGACTGTCCAAATTTCTGTGGCGCGCATTTCAAGTCACAAATGGATTCCTGATTGTACTGTATGCTTCGAAAGTGGCCCAGGTCCTCCGACATAGTTGCTTGGATACATACAGCTGTTCAGCCACCTTGTCAAACTTGTTACCATCAAGGATGGCATAGATGATACGCCATAGCAGAGCGTCTGGATGAGTGTTTGGTCCCATTGATGATCCTGATTGTTGTATGAGCGAATGATATTAGATTTGATGGGGGAAGGATACGAACAGGTTCCAAGCAGAACTGCTGATTCCTAAGCAGCTTCAGAGTAAGAGTTGAAGATCCAATTATGCCTGGGAGTGAATGCAAGGGTGGTGGTGGCCTAGTGTGTGAGTTGGCAGTGGACCAGTATTGAACCAGTATCAGGCCAGTATCTGATAAAAATGCGCATTTCGTGTTTGCTCCCAATTGACAAAACAAATGAAAATTGCTGTAAATATTACAGCAATAACCACATACTGTAGCAATATAATTGCTTCAGATGCTGCAGTTAGCAAGCATCAACAGCTTGTTCCTCTCCCTGTCGAAAACCATTGCTTACCCATCTATTGACACTGAACTCTCCAAACCAGCGATACCATCAATACCGACGCTCGAATCCATGCCGCAAGAAATTCTTGATTGAATTGCATCATTTGTGAGCAGCCATCATATCCTGCAGTTGTGCCATTCTGTTCCATACTTCAAATACATCTCCAAAGCCATGTTAGACTTTGGGTATCCATATCGATCGCACAATCAGACAAGACCAGTCGATCTCTGGCCATGTGCCTACCTGCGACAACGTGTCCCCTACCCATTTGAAGTGACCCTTGCTGTTCCCATTTCTCACCTGCGTGCACTTCATGCCTATTCACTTATTCTCAAAAAACATGGTGGGTGTGCGAGTATTGATGATTTGACTGGAATGGCCATCTTGGGCGCTCTACCTGAAAACCTCAAAGTGCTGGTCAACCACTGGAACGGACAAGTTGTTTGCTGCAATATACAATGCCAGAAAGAACGTTAGGGAGCTTTCTCTTGGGGGTGACTATTTTGAGCGCTGCAAATACGATCAAGCATCACTTGATATCACAGCAAAGTGGTTCTCAACGAGCATTCCGACGCAAATTCTTCATGTACTCCACCTAATGCCAATACTTTCCTCACTACATTTGCCAACTCTGGAAGACTGCTCTGCTGCTGCGTTATCTGAATGCAAGTCGCTGAAAAAGCTGTTGATTGCAAAAGTGTTTGATGGGGAGAAGAGCCCCGAAGAGTTGGTGCAGAAAGTGCATGATCTTGTGAAACCAACCAAGATTGATGAAATGGCAATAAGCCTGCCTTTCAGTTGGCAGACACATTTGTTTTCTGATTTGAGGGTTTTGGTAAATCCGTTGTTCCTAGGACATGGATGGCTTGAATATCCTGAACGTATGGTTGAAAGCCGGTTCATGTCCACGAAATTTCTGTGCCGGAGGATACAATAAATCTGTTTCTTCTACTGGTTTCTGTTGTTTTGGGTTTCAAATTCGAACGTGTTACCAGCAGAGAGGGTCGTTTCATCGCATAAATACGGTAAAAATTACTAAACAAAATCATTTGATCGATCGCAGGGCCCTCGGTCTCATTTTGTGCAGCATAATCCGATCCAAAAGAGCGTTCGCGCGCGTTCTTACAGACGCCTTTACTTGACTCACGTGGCAACCAGCATGGAGGATAAGGCGGATGTGTTTGGATGCTTCCCATCCTCTTTCCATCGTCTCAGCCATGCGTTCGAGCTTTCTCAGCATCGGAATCCCACACAGTCGTGGTGGATATCGTCTGTCATCAGAAGTTTCAGTTTTACTTTCATTCATTTGTTAAAAACAGATGGGCAAAAACAAACAGGGTTCAAAGACTCAACCATGACGCCAGCCATCGAGAGCTCGCGCGCCGACGCCTTCGTCGATGGCGCTATCGTTGCCACACGAATCTTCTGCCTCCTCGGAAGCAGCATGTCCGCAGCGATCCTCGCAACCGTCTCCTACGCAAAATGCAAGCGGGTCATCTTCTCCCGTCTGGACGGCATCCTGGTCCTTCTACTAGCTGCATCGCTGCTATGGGGCACAGGCACCCTCATATTCCAGACTGTCTTTGTGTCTCACTTGCATGTGTTTATGGACCCCGATTCCTGGTCCAATAAGGTGTCGAGCCTGTTCCTCAACGTCTCGTTCCTGCTGCAGTTTACCACACACTTGATGCTGGCGATGGAGCGGTTGTTTATCATGCGGCAGATTCCCGAAGAGGCTTCGACCGTTTATTTTCAGCGCTTGTTGGTGGCAGTCTCGGTGCCGCTGCTCATCCTCATTGGCATCTCGTTGGGTTTCCGATCGCTTGAAGGAACTCCGCTTGACTCGTTTCCAATCAAACTGTGGACTGTCGCAATGACAACTGTCTACGTTGGATGCACCACTGGAATCATTGCCCTATATGCACAGACATACGCCACATCCAACACACTTCTCAAAGCTGCCATCGATGCAAAATTGAAACCAATTCTCGAAAACGGCGAATCGGACGAATCCGTGGACAACAAACTGAATCCTTTTGCGATGGAAACGATGCGGTTACGTGTACAGCGCAAGATTCTGTTCACATGCATCATCATGAGCAGTACTCTGATGGTATCGTATGCCGTGTACATGATGTTCATGGTGTGGTATGCGTGGGGGTATTTGGGCTCTGACGTGGAGCGGGACCCGGCGGTGTATGCTTTGTTTCAAATGACGGGAAGTGTGTTGCTGGCACTGGATACGGTGGTGACGCCGCTGCTGGTTGTTAGTTTCAGTCGGAGTCTCAGATACTGTCTTGCATTTTGGCGGTTGTGATTATTCGCGCGTATTTTAATTTTATTTATCCTTGCATGTTACCCCTGCATGTGTTTATTGAGTTGTTTTTATCGGGCAATAATACGTGCGTTGAATGTATGAATATGCTGGTGCAGTGTGTCCGAGAAACTCAAAAAATAAAATGCCGCAAATCGAAATCAGCAGCGCCTGCGACGGAGGAACGGGGCTCTTGGCCAACGACAAGGACGTCAAGGCAGCGAGCGACAGCATTGAAGAGACCGAGAGCAGATGGTCTCTGATTGAGGTGCAGGGCGTCATTGACGGCGTTGCTCCTGGAGTCAGAATGGGCACTGTTTCATTCGATGACAAGGTGCGTGTACTTTCGCAATCCTACCGCATCCCTTGTTCATTCATTAACTCTCTCTTTGAATCAAAAGAACACGCCGTGGCTGCTGGTGGGCCGCCATCGACTGAGGGGCAAGCGAGTGAAGCTGGATAAGCCGTATGGCGTGATGCAACGAAGCGATAACCGAATTGTCGCTTTACTGCGCGTCAAATATCTCTTTAGTGAACGACCTGTTTTGATTCTGGATGACAGCAATGTTGGGCTGCCTGGACTCTTGCGGCGAAAATAAAAAAGTGAGGATACCCCCAATTTCGTTTTGAGATGGCTGTAGTAACATGTCCAACTTGCGTACTTGGCAGCATTGCATCCAGTTCTGTTTCAATTCTCTTGATTTTCATCTGCGAATCTGGCAGGCGCGTCGCCCTTCTCAAAACCTTTGCGAACACTCCAGCTCGAATAACCTCAGCAACTGCAAATAGAGTATCAGCAGTAACCTTTCTTGGCCCAATTTACTCCGCATTTTCAATCTCATGCTCGAAGCTATAATTTGACAACAACCGTGAAACTCAGCAACAATGAGCCGATTCTGTGAGGTTTATCTCTTCAAGAACGGGAAATGATCGAAGGCGTCGAAATGTAACTTGTTTATCAAGCTTTTACGGTAATGGTATCCAGCAAAAACCGGCGAGCAGAGAAAGAATCCCTCGAATTACTGCCATCTTCGCAGTATCAAAATTCACAACAGCACTGGATCCTCTTCATTCCTCTTCTTGAACTTGTCCTTAACAACAGGATTGCTCCAACTCCCGTCATTGTGGAACGAGTCGATACGAAGAGACCGCGCCCCGTCCAAGTCGCTATTACGCCAACCCAGCGCCGCAAGATACCGCTCCTCAATCTCCTGTGAAGACACATCCGTCAACGACCGCTGTTCCATCACCCGCCGCAACGTGTCTGGCGGCAAAATCTCGCGCAAATCTTGCACAGAAATGGCAATCACTTCGAGCTTGTTATCCACAACCACAAAATGAAACGGACATGAAATCGCATTGGACTCTTGTTTTGAAGTAGGAGTGCTGAGCATACTCATTTGCCGTGTACTGGATGGAGTCATGACACTGATGCGACGAGCATTATTTTTGGCATTATCTGCTGCGGCCATGGCGTCTGCGAGTTCCTGCTGCTCCATTACAACTTTACTGGGTCGCATGGGTGGGAAAGACATTCCATTCGTCAAGTCGAGAACTGTCGCGAGCTCACGCACGACTTCATCGTTGGGCCCAAGGTACGAGTTTCCAGATGTTATAGGGGGAGGAGGTTTGTTGTTGTTGCTTGCTTTGTCAGCTTGCAAGGAGAAGGAAAGGAACGAGGATGGTGGTGGTGGTGGTGGTGGTGGTGGTTTGTAAGGTGCCAGAATGTACTTGTGTCGGCGATCGCGTTTGACGGAGATGAGACCGGCATCGCGTTTGGCGAAAGTGACCATGTGCAGTGCGCGTACTTTTCCCTTCATGATAAAGTACACGTTTGAGCACGGTTCTCCGGCACGTAAAACCACTTCGTCGACATCAAATTTGCGAACGATGCTGTATTGTTTGCTAAAGTGAGTTGCACAATCAACACCAAAACAAGAAAGAGCACGCTCACCTCCGCTGGCAAATCAAATTCAGAATACTCTTCTCAACACCAAAGAACGCGGGCACACTCGTAAAATACTCAAACACCATCGAATCCAACCCTTTCGCCTCTCGAGAAATTGCCAAATAATCCGCCTTTTCAATCCGCAAAAAGTCGCATCGCATTAAACACGTTGCACGCAAATGCCGCGTTTCCTGGTTCGCGAACGCGGTTCCAAACAAGTTTCCAAATTCACCCACGCTTCCACCGGGAGATACGCGCGTTGTGACGGTCATGGGGGTGTCTGGGCGCAATTGGTGTAGACATTCGCCTGTTAAGAGAATGTACCAGAAACGCGCTTGGTGGCCTTCGCGGATCATGACAGTCCCGCGGGCGTGGGTTTCGATTGTGCAGCAGTTGTACAGTTTGTAGCGGACCTTTTGAAATATATGTGGGGTTAAATTTTTATCATTACTTACAGCGTCACATACAAACTCACCACTGGGGACAGTTTCGCAAAGCAATGATACTTGCCAATAATTCCATCCAAAATATCCAAATCTTTGTCTTCGCGGGAACCCACATTGATTTCATAGATGCGTTTAACGCGCAGCGCTCCAACAAGATCCAACCGATCCCTCTTTGCGCGCTGAATTATCTCTGTCTGAGTCAACTCAGACAACCCACCACCACCAGCAGTAACACCACCAGCATTATCATCCAACACACTCTTCTTGGTCTTGTTTAACTTAAGCACATGATAAATCGCAAGCTCCCACCTCAAAAGTGGTGCACTCAAATCGTTTGGAATGTCATCCACAACTGTACCGGCCCCATTCACTGTTGCCAAAGTCGTTAAATTGGGTCTCCCAATTGGAATCGGCTTATGCAACGCCGTGCTCAGTTTACGTTTTCTGAGGTTGGCGCTACGCGCGCGGGCGCTGTTGCTTCGACGTAGGGTTGGTAAGTTTCCTGCACCGCTTGAAGAGTACACGTCTGAAACTCCGTTGCGGGTGCTGGAGGCAGCTGTGCCTGTGTATAGTTTCGCGTTGGAGGTTGATCGGTCGTCGGCTGTGGGCCGGTACCCGCCTCGGGATCCTGAAACGGGTCGCCGGGTTGGTGGCGGTGGAAGAAACAGACGTCGGCGCATGTCACTTGAGTCTGGGCGGTTTGTCACCGTGACGCCACCTCGGGAACTTGTGGGGCGGATGAGTGGTGGAGGTGGAGGCGGTGGAGGTTTTAAACTTGTAGGTACTAGCGAGATTTCCTTGGGAACAGGTTTCGATGTGTCTGGCTGATCTTGCTGGAAACTGACCGTCTTCCTGACATCTCCCTTTGGTTCATCGGCAACAGAAACATGCTCAACGACCATATTCACACGCCGCGTTTTTGCGCTATTGTTCTTCATGTCATCCACGGAATCCCCTGCAAACAACGACGGCAAGAACAGAGAACGCATCCGTTTCTCATAATCATCCGTCTCCTCCTTCTCAGTCACCATTCCAATGGGTTTGATATAGTCACGTAAATTGAAAGGTGCGTGTGCAGACATGGGACGTGTTTCGTAACCGAGTTCGGCTGGAGGTTCGAGTTGGTCCGGGTTGGGTGCTTCTTGGCGTTGTAGCCTGTATTGCTGCAGTTTGAGGAGTCTTTGGGCGTTTCGAGATACGGTTGGAGTGGTTGCGTTGGCGGTAGATGGGGTTGTTGGTGAGGATGGGTTGGGTTTCGATCGCGTCGGCGTAATTGCAGCTTGTGGTGGTTTTAGGAATTGCGGAGGTCGCTTTAAACTGCGGGATTTATGCCGAATCAAGAATGCGGGTATGAACAGGTTGTCTTTTGAAGAAATGGTAAGCCGCTGGTCTGGATCGAATGAAAAGTCCTGTTTACGAGTTGGAGGGTAAGAATATGAACAGGTGGACACTATGGAGGAGACTCTCACTCGCATGACGGCTTCCTCTGATTCAGTTTCGTCCTTGTCACGGTCCAAATGCAATGCAGCCGAAAGCGGAGAATATGTTTGATGACGATTATTATTGATCAGGGTTGTGGGCGTGGAATTGTGATTTTCGCGCGATCGAAACACCGCAGCAGCTTTTCGAGGCTGAACACTGGTCCCAGAACTTGGTGGCACCTCAGACTGATGATGCGGGACGCTGTTCAGGTTATCGCGAGTTGCAAGTTTCCTTGTTGGAGACTGAGCAGGTTTAATGGCCCGCTTTGAAAACGCTGCCCAATCCACTGGTTCCACACTCTTGATGGTGGAGCAACTAGTTCCTCGCACCAAGTGTATGTCCTTCAATGCCAGCATGTCTGCATAAAACTGCTTTGATTTGATATCTCTGTCTCTTGATTTTGATAGAGTGGGACTGGGCTTTTTTGATTGCATGATTGGTGTTTGCGCAGATTTTGCAGTTGTTGCTGTTGCTGGTGCGATGATGGCAGCAAAGTTGGGGGCTTGCCGGTGCGTGCTTCCAGGGTTCCGAATGTTCTTGTTCATGTCGTAGACAAACACGCGGTTCGTGTAAAAGTACGAGTCCCGGAACGAGACATCCTCGCTAATTTCCATGATTTTTAAGGATAACAAGTGCGGGAGAAAGGTGGCTGTGCAGGTTGCGAGGAAAATGGAACAAATGGAAGACGGATCCGCGACTTCTTCAAAAGAACTGCAAAACAGCTTTATCTACCTCTCCTATCTTGCCCAATGATACCCGCTGCGGACACTGGCGGAAGGGGGAATGGTAGCCTGGGCATTCAACGACTTGGCGTGTCACCCCAACAAACCGCGATAAAATTGAACCACAAAAAAAAAACATCTCTCCAACACTTTATACCGCACACACATGCACACCATCGAGTCACCCGCATTTGTCTGCCTTTGGGAGAATGAGAAGTTAGGCCCGTGCCTAAGGACCTTCCTTGACGCCGACGACTTGTTCGGACACCTTGCTGAGGACCACATTGGCAGGAAGTGTCTCGGCTCGTTGCAGCTGCACTGCCGCTGGAGTGCATGCTCGCATCGAGGGAAGCAGTTTGGCAAGCGTGACAACATCGTAAGCCACTGCCGTTCGCATGTTCCGTTCCGGGCAAACATGTGTTTGGACTGTTGCTCCGAATTCAAATGGTGACAAACTTTTTTTTTTGTTGCTTGCGCTGGGTGCCGACTTGAAAATTTTTGGGGTTACGCGCCAAAGTCCCAGTTCTTCTTTATTCAACGTCTGACTCTTTTTACAGGCCCCAGGACCTCAAGAAGCACTGTACAAAGTTTAACCACAGATATGCCGAGCCAGAGTTTAAGGGCCGGCCTGGCCCAACTGGGCTCTGCAAGGTCGGCGCGGCAGGGCCCCCAATGGCCGTGAACCGACTCAGTCTAACTGGTGGGAGACGTTTACAGCATCTGAAGCCATCCTCGCTGCTACCGCACAACCCGTACGAGAGGGCACCTGTCAAGAACACGTCGGGTTTCAAACCGCACAAACTCGCGATCGATTTTTTGCTGCTGCCAATGCCGCTGGACTCTACTTGTTGATTACGAAAATAAAGATGGCTTTTCCTGTCTGGCGTTTCACCAATTTACCCTGTGCGGCAATGTCACGTGACTGTAGGAGACTTGACCGCAGTTCCAATCGCGCAAACGGCTTCTCCGGAATACCTACGGGGTTGCACGCTGTGCCGCGGATGAAGCGCTGGAGAGCAGAGAGGGAGTGCTGAGGGAATGCAAGGCTGGAATTTGTGCGTGAAAGTGACAATTCTCTGAAGCGGTAAGATTGCCACACTGAAAACAACAAATGAGCCTGGACCTGAACACGTCCATTCTAACGGGGAAAATATCAATCGCCGAGAGCGGCTGGGTGTACAACTACAGCTGGTCGCACTACGACGATTGCACCTGGGCCGCCTTCCTGCTCTACCAGCTGTACTACACCCTCTCTCTCATGAACCAGTTCTCGTACAAGTTCAAGCGAACCGCCATCTGGCTCGTAATATTCCTGGCCCTCATTTCAAACCTGGGAGCCGCAATATCGGGCGCCGCCTTCATCGACTGTCTCACGTTCTCATCAAACCTGGTCTGTGATGCGCAACTCCACGCATGCTACAGCTTTGAAGCGTTGACATTCATGTTTGCGTACTTTCTTCTATTCTACCGCAAGTTGATGTTGATTCCGTCCGAGTTCCTGTTCTCGGGCTTTGTGGATATATTAGTTCTGCTTCTCTGCGTGGCTCTGTCGCTGGCGTTAAATGTTGTCTGCATCTATGGAAACATTGCCTACTGCTTTGCGCAGGATATTTATCAGGCTGTTGCGTGCTCAGTGGCGTTCTTTTATTTTGAGATTTGGTTCTTTTACTGTGTGGCGGTAATGACAACGATGGAGCGACGCAAGAAGTTTGATATTCTGCAGCTGTGCACGCAGACGGCATCCATGAATGTGGTTTATCTCATTGGGTCGATATCGTACAAGACATGGGGTCAGTGTTCCGCCTGTTTTCTGTGTTTTTGCTGACTGATTGACATCAAGGAGGCAACTTTTACACGAACGCCATGTGGAATATGGGCTGGTGCATGCTACCTTTATTCTGCATCCAGGCCGTGATATCGCGGCGCTTTTTGAGCCATTTCCAGCCAGCTGGGCAGCGGACTCCCGCAGACCGCGACTCGTATCCGAAGCGGCTGGAAGAAGGCAACAGCAAAAATTCCCTGCGGCTAACTTTCTCGCCGCCAAACTCGCCAAAGTGCGCCCAACATTGAAAACTCTTGTAATAAAAGATTGCCACTGCTTGAAAGGGATTTTCAAGAAAATGAGCCTTCAACTGAACACGTCCATCCTAACCGGATCCGTGACCGAGTCGCACAGCGGATGGGTCTACAACTACTCTTGGTCCAACTACGACAACTGTACCTGGGCCGCCTTCCTCCTATACCAAATGTACTACACCCTCAACCTCACAAACCAATTCGTCTTCAAGTTTAAAAAGACTCCCATCTGGTGCGTCATTTTCCTCGCGTTACTGTCCAACCTCGGTTCAGCAGCCTCCGGCGCTGCCTTCCTCGACTGCCTCACGTTCTCGCCTAACCCAGTCTGCGCGGCCCAGTTGCACGCTTGCTACAGCTTTGAAGCCTTAACCTTCATGTTTGCCTACTTTTTACTCTTTTACCGCAAGTACATGCTCATCCCGTCAACAATGCTCGTCTGCACCGGATTCATGGACGTGTTTATCCTTCTCCTCTGTATATCCCTAAGTCTTGCGTTAAACGTTGTATGCATCTACGGTGACATTGAGTTTTGCTTTGGACAAGATATATACCAAGCCATTGCATGTGTATTGGCGCTCGCGTATTTTGAGATTTGGTTTTTTTACTGTGTTGCCGTGCAAACGATGGAGAGGAGTGTGAAGACGGATATTTTTCAATTGTGTTCGCAGACGGCGAGTATGAATGTTGTGTATTTGATTGGATCGATTTCGTACAAGACGTGGGGTATGCGCGTCAAATTTATTTTTGTGGGAGTTTACTGACGTTTTTTGTTTTTGAAGGAGGAAACTTTTACACGAACGCAATGTGGAACATGGGTTGGTGCATGTTACCGCTCTTTTGCATCCAAGCCGTCATTTCGCGCCGTTTCTTGCGCCTGTTTAAACCGACTGGCGAGCAGAGTATTTCGGCGATTCCAAAGTTTTCCGACGTGGGGATGAACCAGAGCGTGCAAGGCAGTGCCGTCAGTAAACGCGTTTCTATGATGCCAACTACACCGACAACGTTGGGCATATCGTTGAGTAGGAATAACATGGCGTAGAGAATTTCTTGTGTATACAATAAAAACATACCCATACAGCAACAATGCGAGTGTAATTCAATATCAAAAATAGACCCCAAACATCTTGTATACCTACAGAAACCCCCTTGACCAACTCAAAAAAAAACCCCACTCCCCCAGGAAAAACACCCTCAAAACAAATCATCCGCCCCACCCTCCCCAAACTCACCTCCATAAAAGTCACCCCCAATCTTTCCATACGCATTCATCACATTCCCCACATCCACATGCAACCCACCGCCAAGAAGCCCATCCACTGCCAAGATATCCGCCTCCGTGTCCACAGTCCGCGTCACTGCCTGCATCATGGGACTCGGCCGCATCAAGCTCTCAATCATGGTCCGTACATGCGCAGGCTGATTTTGATGTTGCTGTTGCTGCGCTTGTGTGGGTGTGGGTGTGGCTGCAACTTGCCGCATACGTTCAAACAGTTCCGGCGGCGCGTCTTTCATGAACCCTTCTTGAGGCCCAGCAACAAATCCTACACCCGTTGAATGCCCGATAAACGGACTCGCCGCCATAACGGGGCGGGAATTTTCTATCTCCGATCCCATGACATGCATTTGTATGGGCGTTTGTGCGGGCAGCGGGCTCATAACCGCAGACGCGGATATGGATCCATTGTTTCCAATGGTTGATCGTCGGTACGGATGCATACGCGCATTTTGAGGTGCGTTGATGGATCCAGTTGACGACAAAGCCGGAGCCATCACGTTCGGACTCATGGTTGCTGCCATCAGCAGTGCAGTTGAGGAACTCACTTGGTGTTGATTGCTGCTGTTGGTTTGATCCGAATTGGTATGCTGGCCTGCAATGATTGCATTCTGTTTGCCTGATTTATCTCCATTCTGCGGCGCATCAGAAAAATGGAAGGAACTTGAATCCAGCACCTTGTTTTGATGCAGTGGAGTAGTTTTGAACGTGGTTGGTGGAGGATTGAACGTAGGTACAGCAGCTGAAGAAGAGTTCACAAAACTCGGTGTGGAGATAAAGTTAAAATTCTGCGGGGGCATGGGCGTGTTTGGATTTGAGTTGATGAGACTCTGCATGTTGATTGCATGGCCATTTCTGATGGCGTAGTTGTTTACGTTGGGTGATTGCGGGACAGAGGGACGTTGTTGTGATCTGTGGTCTAGTGGCATTTGAAACATGATTTGAGACTGAAGCGGTTGCTGCCGATAGAAATGAAGCGGCGGTTGAATTTGCTGGGCTGGCATGTTTGAATGTTGTGTGGGTTGTAAATATTGATGGTGCGTAAGTTGTGATGGGTGTAATTGCTGCGTCTGCGTTGTTTGCATGTAATATTGACCAAACTGTGATTGCTGTTGCTGCGGCACTTGCAAATGTTGTTGTTGCTGCTGCTGTTGATGCGACAATTGCGCATCGGGTTGCTGGTATTGTTGAAAGTAAGGCTTAGAAATAGGAATTTGTTGTTGCTGCTGCTGCGGCTGTGAATAAGACACAGCGTTGTTATTCTGTAAGGATCCCCCGGATTGATTTGAAAGAGCCAAAAGCGCGCCAATTGCCTGCGATGGCGACGATTTGACAGACCCATGCGGTGACTGCTGAGATTGGGATAGAAGGGCCTGTTGCTGTAAAGTTTGGACTTGGAAGTGCTGTTGTTCGTGGGTGGCGGCCTGTGCACTGTTGATTACAGTGGATTTCGACTTAGCGTTCTTTCGCGTTCCTTTCACCATGACAACGCTTAAATTGGGATCGTTGAATCTTAGCATGTTATACCCTCACCTCCAGTCAGACGCGGCCCTTCGCGAATGAGACTCGCGCCAGTTTCTTGGTCAATCACCACTGTTGAGGGACCTGGTTTCTCTGCACGCGATGGAGGCTCAATAAACGTGTGGCCTTGCTTCAGACAATGTTTTCTAAAAAGTTGACGACGTGTGTTAAGAACCAAAGTTTATGCAAGAAAATTTAACGCGACTCACTTTAAATCTTGCGGCCTAGGGCATTAACAGAAACAGGACAAGAAGCCGGTTAGCACACAGCAGCAGCAAGAGGTGGGATATGAAAAAGAGGTACGGGTAGATACCATTTGAACTGGGCATTGCAATCGACGCACACGTTTGCTTTGAAGGGAACATGAGCGCGACAGTGACTTACAATGTGGTCTCGTTTCGAAAAGGGTCTGTCTCCATGCGCGCACTTTTGTGAAAAAAGGGAGTGTTTTCTTTAAGTTAATTTCTGAAACAAGGAAAACCGTCTCTCTCACCCCCATCCACATGCAATTGAGCGATAAATTCCCGTGACTCTTTCTCCCAACATGCTCCTCTGCAAGATGCGCATAGAACGAGTCCGGGTCCGTGAATGAGCGCAGACACGGAGTGCTGGGCTGCATGGCCCACAGACATGTGAACTGGGACACAGCCAGCTGCTGTGCAGCGACACGCACGGGAATGGACATGGCGCCATGGGTGGGGTCCTCGGACGACGCTTGCTCCGATGCAGCAGTTGGGATGGGATATTCGTGACGGGGGGCGTTGTCAGAGTTGGCCTGGGTCCTGGGCGCCTGGGTCATTGCCTGGGCGGGAACCATCATTTCCTGTGTTTTATTTTTATTGCCTGGGTGTTTCAAGACCCAAAAAAACTTTTTCACGAAATCCCATTGTGCGACTTTGTTGCTTGTTTTGCGTGCTTGCCTGTCGTTACAGTGCGGACTTGGTTGCTAGAAATACGTCAGATTCATTCGGAATGATTTTCTCAGTTCCGAGTTTCGTTGAAGTTGAAGCAGCCAAGTCTGTGACACTGGGCCAGCATCAGGGCGCGTCTCCAGGTCGAATAATCAAACCACCAAGAACACGAGAGAGATAGAACAAGGAAAACAATACCAAATGCACATGCTAAAATGTATTCACCCAAGCCATCGAAAAAAACAAACACCTCCTACTTCTTTTCACTCGCAGCAACTTGTGGAATCAAACTTGAAACAGCCGACGTGGCCAAACTTGGAACAAACTGCATCCTTCGCTTCCACCCCCGCCTTCGCGTCATGCTCCCAGTGCGGGGTTTCTGTCGTGGCTGATTCCAGAAATGGTCCATGTACTGCCACCCTTCTTTTTGATCCATTTGGTCTGGAGCTGCCCAGTTGAAGCATAACACCCATTCGGGATCGATCCATGACCATGTGCCAGATATCTCATCAGACTCCGGGAGTGTAAACACGTCTTTATGTGGACGAAGAATTGCGCCAGTTTCATCGGACCATGGACTTCGCTCGCTTTGAAACAGGTGTGGAATCCATCCGAGACCTTTCACAAAAAATGGGAGATCAGTAACCCCTTTCCAAATGCGCGTCAAAAATGATTCAGATAATGTACCTGCCCACCACCGCTGATTTTCCCAAAGAGTCACCAAGACAACACTCCCACCAGGCACAGTATTCGCAGCACGAATTCCTTCCCGAATAATATCAGTTTTATCGGCAACACTTTTGATGATCCAAGGAAGGACAGCCGCCGTAGTCGCCTGAAACACTGCCGTATTTGATGCAAACACGACAAGAACAGTCGACGCGGTAAGCAACTTCAATGACGCATATTGAATCACAATGAGCATCCCAACACTGGATGTAAGGAGCAACTGGATCGCAGGAACGGGATATTGATCGCAGTATTGACTGAATGTGCGGAGACCGATTGCAGCAGCATCGAACGCTTTTACAAAGGATCCCATTTGATTCTGAAGAAATTGGAGATTTCGAATGTATGTTGCAGACTGGTATGTTGCTTGAAGGAGTCCAGAGTTATTGTTTGGAGGAATGGAGGCTGTTCCGACGGGGTTGTCTGCCGCGCGATTCCTGTTCTTTAGAGCTACTTCATACTTTATACGTTCCATGCGACTTGATGCAATGAGCGATAAGATGAGGCAGTGTGGTAACAGGCATAGAGTCACTGGATAAAAACCTTGCATTGACGCTACTGTCAGTACGAATCAAGCACTAACAGATAGACACATATTTACATATGGAAACGCAGGCGATGAGCGCCAGGATCGTTCTCGGCGCGTCCCTCCACTCCAATATCTGTACAACAAACTCGAAAACGTCCACGAGCGGAGTGATCCTCGCGACGAATGCCGCCGTGTTCAATGGAGTTTTACGCAGCAGATCGAGGGGCGGGTTTGAGTCTTTACGGGATTCCTCGAGCGACAGGGCTGTGATGTGCGTCTGTGCAGCCAACGTGTCGAGCAACGACACAGCTCTGGCGTCCGTCTGCGGTCGCAGGTCTGTGGGTCTCGCTCCCAGCATTTTATCGCCAATAAAAACTCCTTTTGCTGTATAGACGCCGTGCACAACACATCCCACGTGGCAGTCAAGCCCGCAGCGTCTGCACCGCATTCCCTGCTGCACAACGCCCCACAGGAAGGACCCGCCTGGATACAGTTGCGATTAGTACAGCGCATTCATGCAAGGCTGTCGACTCACACGCGTCGCAGTAGGTTGGCTGTGAGTACGTGTGCACTGCGAACGAGTGCTGTGTGTCAGTCGCCATTTTTTTATTTGTTGGTTCTCACTCAACAACACAAACACGCCAGCGCGACGGGCCTTATCTTCTGAATGTGCCCGTCATTCAATAATGACACTGATAATGATGCCGTATTTACCGTGAATGTTTTTATTTTTATATACTTTGAACACGCGACAGCGGCACAGCTTGTCGGCAAGTTTTCAGTGTCAGTGTGAGCGTACATGTACACCAGCTCTGCTCAGGGTGGTGATCATTTCTCAGTTCACATTTTATGAGCGCATGAGCGAAAGCGACTTCATCGACATTGAAGGCTTCAGCGACACAGAAGATGCACCCCCAGTCGATGCACTCGCACATCTGTCAGCATTGACCGATGCAAGCGTCAACAGCGACCTTGCCGCCCGCCTCGCACCAAGAAAGAAACGAATCAGAAACCAGCGACCATCCACACTGGTTTCTGGAGATGTAGATGCCCTCCAAGAGAAGGAAGCGCTTCTCGCAGCTCAAATAGGCCATGCAACTGAGGAACTACGCCATCTCGAAGCCATGTCCCCACATCCAACGCACCCGCTTCTCTCTGTGGACCAAGCGTGCAGCGGGAGTACTCCGAATGAATGCGACTCGGATGACTCTGTTGAGAATGACGGTGAGTTTGTCGTGCGGGCTCTGTTCTGTTGAACCCCTTGCTTGAATGTTCTTTCTGTGTTCAAACAGTGAATGTTGAGTGCATGTCCAACGAGGCTTCAGACGCCTTTTCCGTTGCAAGTTCTACCGTGGTACAGGAAGATAGCTTTTCCATCCCAGAATGGAGTGTGCCCATCAATGCAGATGTGTTGTCTTTTGATTTCAAGGTGCTAACTACCACCGCCCGTGCATAAGGACACCTACTCAAAACATAATGACGACATCAAAACACTAACAAATAGCTCCACAGAAACTTGGTAGCATCACTCAATTTGGCGTTATCCTTATGGACCCACCCTGGCAACTCGCGTCTAACGCTCCCTCGCGCGGAGTCACCATTTCTTACTCGACTCTCTCTGACGATGCAATCCAGTCTATACCCATGCACCACCTTCAAACAAACGGATTTCTGTTCATTTGGGTCATAAATGCAAAATACGTCAAGGCTTTTGAATTGATGGAAAAGTGGGGATACACGTGAGTTTTTATGCCCTCATACAATTTGCTGGGGCTGACACTAAGGGGTACTACAGCTACTGTGATGACATTACGTGGGTCAAGAGGACAGTCAATCGACGCATGGCGAAAGGCCATGGACATTATCTGCAGCATGCCAAGGAAACCTGTCTCGTTGCATACAAAGGCAACGTTTCATCTCCTCAGGGAGGTATTGGCAGTGATGTGATTTATGCAGAGCGAAGAGGCCAAAGCCAGAAACCGTCAGAGTTGTATGATCTTATCGAGCAGTTGGTTCCAGAAGGTGGGTGTTGAATGCATGCATTTCTTCACTCCCTCTCTCGCTGAGTAATTGTTAAATGTGCACAGGGAAATATCTTGAAATCTTTGGGAGGAGGGTGAGTTTGAACAGTTTGGATTCTTGTTCCAGCATGACTTTTATTCACCTCATTCCATTCGTCAGAATAACCTTCGCGATTATTGGGTATTTGCGTCCCCGCTGTCGATTTTACCGATCATTGCCCCTAATTACGCGTCTACTTTCCAGACGACAATCGGCAATGAGCTATAAACATGCATAACAAGCAGCGAATACAGACATGCATCCAAGGACACTTCTGCCTTCACGCATCGCATTAATCAATCATAACCAACCAAGCATCCAGAACAATCGCAGTTGTTGTTTTATGAGTTCAATAACTATGTACACACAGAAATGCAAAACAAAAAAGAATTACCAAAACAAACGCTCAAGAGCCCTCCTTCCAATTATACCCTTGCACATTCCCAGGCGGTGAATACTCGCACACAGCAATCTGACAAAACTCCTCTTCAACTGAACCGTTGGCAACATAACACCCAACCCGCTCAGTTGATTTCCACAACATTTGCGTCGCCGACGACACTCCATTTGCACTTGTATTCGTGTTTTGCCACATTCGCGCAAAATACGCAATATCAAAGTTTACTGGCGTTGAACTTGTCCAATACGCAACATTTTGACCGTGTCCAGCCGTACCGGTTGTTTGGACAACAGCTTTACATTCAGTTGATGCCAAGCTTTCTGCGTGCCGTTTAGCAGAGGATTCAATGGTTATGTCGTATTGCAGGGTAGGCATGCCGTAGCCGCTTCGAAAGTTGTTGTGAGCGCTTAACGCTTTTTGCTGCGAGTTGCTGAGTGTTGCAGTTGTTGTGGTTGAATGGGTGAAGGTTGAAGACGATCTGGTTTCTGTCAGAGATGCAGTGGTTGTTTCAGAGACTGTAGTGGTCGTGCTGGGAATGTTTTCAGCTCCCGAAGTTTCCATTGTGGAGTAAGTTGCTGTTGTTGCTGATGGCATTTCAGTTTCGGTTGTTGAAGAATACAATGCAGATTTGGTGTGGCTGTGAGATTTCGATTTCTTGCTTTTGGAACGCGTCTTTGATTTTTTGACTCTGGTAGTAGTTGCGGAAGAAGTGCTTGAATCCGTCGTCGTCGTCGTCGTCGTCGTCGTTGTGTAATTAGTAGTATAAGTAGTAGTAGTGGCAGTAGTAGTATCAGTGGTAGCAGTAACAGTAGTTGTAGTTGTTGTCGAAGAATCAATCAAAGACGAATCCGTTGTTGAAGCAGAAGACACACTTGATGACATAGACAACATCGTTGACGACACAGACGGCATCACTGGAAACACATCAACAGAACTGGCACCATCATAATAAACAACACCTCCATTTGATTGAAGACACAGACTTGACCCTTGCGATGCACCAGTGTAAGACTTCCACACTTGCGTCCCAGTCTTGTCAAAGACGGCAATATACCCGTCCATTTGAAAGACCAAGTATGCGCTCGTGGATTTTACAGTGGCGGGTAAGCTCCACTCTTCATCTTTACCTCGCAGTAGAGAGATTCCGTACCCTTTGTTCGGAACAAGTCAGCCCTTGGAACAAATCAACAGTAAGGCAAAAGAACCCGTACCCGTAAAACTCAGCGTGAACTCATCCGACTGCACAGCCTGACACGCAAAAAGCACTTGCCCTTGCTTCACACAACGAGCATTACCGCCATTCACTTTCACAGCCGTTCCAATCTTTTCATTGCATTTCGGTTTCGGCTTTGACCATAGGGTTTCACTGCCTCGAAGTACTTGTACGCCGCCATCTACTTTTAGACAGAATGCGTTGGCTTTCTCCCGGTTGGACCAGCTGCGCCAGAGGACAGCGTCGCTGTGTCCGACTTTTAAACTGCTTCCGGTAAACTCGAGTCGGGCGTTTGGGTTGCGCGATTTCCAAGTGATGGGTGATCCGGGTTGAGTTAGACCTTGCGCAATATATCCATCGGCTATAACGTTTGTTTAGCCGGTGAATCCTCATCAGACACTTTTACTCACGCGTCAATCCAAGGAAATAGTTGCCCACTGTGATACAGCTTCCCGCGTTCAAGTTTTCCTTTGGAGTGAGGCAGACAGCTTTCACCTTGCGTGAGCCGAGAAACCTGGTTTGGCCTCGCACATATTTGCGACAGAGGCTTCCATCGACAGCATTGAAACCCTTCGGTACTTTTGATGCGTGCGTTAAAGCGAAAGACGTAACCAAGAGTAGGAGTAGTGGTGGCAGCATTTTCTGGGTTTCGTGTTGTCAGCTGGTTGTGATGGGAGGTCAAGATCTCTCTCAACTCACATGCGCAGATGGGAATTACTTCAAGGTTGTTTTTCTGGAGTCTCGATGAATTTGCTTGCGCGTTGTCGGACTTTACAGCTCTGTTCCGCTCGAGAAGCCAGGGGTCCGATTCACAACAAGGCTTGAAAATTATTTTATTCGAGCATCCACCAGTCAGAAAAACCTACATACATACTACCTCCAAACATGCTCTAGTCGAGGCAGAAAACGGGGAAAATGTCGGATCCACTTCAACCAGAAAGGACACGGTGAAAAAAGTTCCTGCTGGCTCTCAATGAATCTTGCTCCCTCACAAGAATTCCCAACCACCTTACTTTTAGTTGCGAATCCCATGAAAATTGCATTGCCATCGCTTGTACGTCGAATCACTCGCTCACATTCTGGTCACATAAGATACAGAAAGAAGCCGACAACTGTCGTCGAAACTATGCACAAAAAAAAAAAAAAGATAATAAGCAGACGGCGATGTAACATCCTATTGACTCACACATGAGTGCTAAAACTTTGAGAGGCATAATAAACGATGACCAGGCCAGCGGCACTCCCACAGCCCAAGTCCTCCTGCCCCCACTCCTGCTCCTGCTCATCCACAACCATTACATACGCATACCCTCCCATCAGCAGTGCGCCTGCCGTAATCACGCTTGCGAGAACAAAAATTAGAGACGGGTCCGTTGTACACGAGAACATTGAATGGAGCGTTATGTGCGTCTGTGGCATTGATGTTGAGAGGGAGGATGTAGTGCGCATGGAGCCTGTCCTGGGATTGAGGTGACGATGGAGTCGACTGTGACAAGACTGAAATCAGACGCAGCGCATACGGAGTTTGGGTTTGAAGGATACGGGCTCGGTTGAATGGGGCGGCGGATTGGTGACGAAAGAATAGTGCGCATTTTTTTTTCCTGTCATGAGCTTCAAGACAACAAATGCACGTATGTTTTATTGATGACGGGCCAACACGCAAACGATACCTCTACAGCTCCATAGTTCCAGAGTCCCAGACTGGCGTCTTTCTGTCGTACAAAACAAAGTTTCCATCGGGTTGGATGCACAAATCCGTGCTGGGTACTTTCGAAGTGTCCGTTGACCACAGCGACGCGCCAGTGTTATCGTACAAAACAACGTTGCCGTCATACTGGTACACAAAGTATTTTCCGTACGTCCCTGGCGATGCTGTGTCCCACTGCGGCTGGTCATCCGACATGCGGTACAGCACAAAGTTGCCGTCGTCTGAAGCATACCAAGGGGAACAATGTTAGAAGAACCACTCTGCCCTCCTCATCAAATTCATTGCATAGCTACCTTGCATAGTAACGCGATAGTCTCCCGCCTGCATCGACTGACACGTCCGAATCAAACCACCTCGCTGCAAACACTGCACCTTCAACCCTTCCCAGTTCTTTTTTGTAATTGCGACTCTCGCTCCGCATGATGCGGATTTTGGCTTCCAGATATTTCTCTCGTCGTTGTACAGTCCAAATGTGCCGTCTTGAAGGAGGCAAAACTGGCTCGCGCCCTTTCCTTGCTTGTTGGCCGACCAGATTGTCTCTCCTCCGTCGTCTGACGCATCGCTCATGATGGATAGCGTCGAGTTTTCCAGCAGTGTCAGCTCGGATCCTGACGGTCTGTTGTTGGTCCAAATGACTGGGTTTCCCACTCTTGCAATTCCTTCAACCAGCTCTCCCGTTTCTGTAATTGCACAGTAAAACAGCCACTTAAACAAGTGTAATGAAAGCCAGCAGGGTACAAACAAAACTCACGCGCGAAACCAATCAAGAACCGCCCAGAGCGCAGGCATTCGCCAAACATCATTGTCTCGCCACGCTCCATACACGAGGCCTCAACTCCATGGATCAAAGTCTCGGTGGCGTTAAACTGGCTTGTACATTGTGGACGCAGATATGCTGCTCCAACAAACGCGGCCTGGGCAATTGCAATCAGAAACAGCCTGCGTGCGAAGGAGTTAGAGAAGCCGTGAGGAGGAGTGCATTCATTTTGACAGTAGTGCATGTACATACATGTATGGGGAGGTTCGGCGTCTGGTTTTTTTTTATTTTGTTTGGCGATCCTTGCTTCGCAATCTTTTTTTTTTAAAAAAACTGTAAATCCCTGTCCCCGCAAGATCGGCCAGGGGTCAATCCCTGCTTGTGCCACAAACTTTTTTACGAACAAAGCGGGCATCCTGGATATCTGATACTACCTATTAACCCTTGGTTGCCATCAACGACGTGCAACAAACAACAAGAGGGACAAAGTATCAAAAGACGCTAAATACAAAGTACACCATCAAACGACGCATTATCAAAACAAGTCCGTGGGATCCGCCTTCTCTCCAAACTCGTTCTCCCGAAACTCTCCACAGATATCCCCAAACACGTCCGAAAGCCCTGTTCCGAGTTCCCTCGCGATATTCCGGAATGCACAAACTTCTGCGGCACTCCCAACGCGAGTATCAACGCTTGCTGGTGCAACAAGTTGTACTGATGGAATTGCTGTTTGTGGTCCATTGATGGATGCACCCTCTGCGATCACATCTCCCCTTAGAACCACCTCCGGCAGCATGAGTGCGAGTTTCTTTGGAGACGGAGTTGAGAAAGGCTGCTGTACGTGTTGAATTTCTCGCCGACCCCGGGCTTGCACAGGTATTGAGCTCTGCGACCTTGGCGCCAAAAGAGGAGCAGGATCAACCAATTCTTGGACACTCCATCGCTTGCGTGATGATCGACCCGGTTTCACAACCAAACTTGACGAGCGATCGAGCGGTGATAGACATGATGACAGTGGTGAGGATGAAGTTGTTGGTAAACTGTTTGAGTGGGGAACATCAGTCATTGAATAAGATCGACGACTGGAGGATCGCGTCAACGGCATTGAGGGAGATGTTGTCATAGAAGATGATATTAATGATGATGCATGCGTTTTGGCGTGGTTAACGAGGCTGTTCTTTCTGGAGAAGGTCTTGCTGGATTGGAGGCATCCCTGCCAGTGACATTTGCAGATTGTTGTAGTTGCGATATGGTCGTGTGTGATATGTATCTGAAGATCGTGTGTGGATGCGAACGTTTGTGGGCAGGAGGTCCATTTGCAGGAGTATTCGCTGCCCTTGATGTTTGATGGCTCGACGGATACTGATGAGTTGCTACTGAGCATCCGTGTGATAGTGCTTGATATGGGTACGCAGAAAGTCAAGATCCAGTCTCCGCCCAATAAAATGAAGCCACCCGGGCCACCATCTTCTCCTTTTTTATATTGGTAGTTGCTGTGGGGATTACAAAAATTGAACACATGTCCGCCTCCAAAAATCAACGCCGGACATATCTTGGGTGGCGGTGTGGCTTCTCCGCAGGGACTGAGCTCACGTGGCATTGTTTGAACAAGACTTATTGGGGCAAGTGAAGTGTGACAGTTGGACTGAACAGCTTAGCCAGAGCCCGTCTTTCGACGTGAAAGAGGACTCAACGAGGGCATTTGCGATGCTTTAAATACGCGTTTCAGGGAATGCCCAGGTACCTTTGCGAGATGGAGCCAGAGAGAGAATGTGTGTGTGTATGCGATGCTGGATTGGAACAGGAGTGAGATTTCCATGCCAAACACATCTCAACAAAAATGTTCCGCAACTCAGCTCGGGCGTTCAAAGCCGCACCCAGCGCATTCGCAGCAGCATCGCCGGCAGCAGCATCGCGATTCGCACGTGCATCAGCTGCTCCATCTCTCGCCGAATATCTGAAACAGTCGTCGAAATCGTCCTTCTCAACTGGGGCTTCATCCTCAACATCGTCTTCCTCATCCGGCGCATCTGCTGGAATGGGCTCGTCATCAACGTTCAACTCTGCTCCCTTCATCAACGCGCATTCTACGGTAAGGCCTGACGCCTTTTGTTTCCGCTGTCTCGGCAAAAAGAGAAAAAGAGAAATCTAACGGACATCCATATTTGCCACACCAGTCATCTTCTCTTGCATCAGCCATGCCTCTGGAATCTGGAATCACTGCAATTGGACCATTCAGAGCACGAGGATTGCACGTGTTCACCACCTGGGTCTTCGAAGACGATCGGTAAGTTTCTTTTCATCCCTTTTCTTCACTTGTTTTTCTTTTTCTGTTTTCCCCCATTTTCCTTCTCCTTCCCCTCATTGTTATATCCTGCATCGTACTTTTTTTTATTTATGCTATAGTCATGCTTTATTTTCTTGCTTTTAACACATGGTTCTCCACTCTCTCTCTCTCTTATTTATCTTCTCCTCTTTATTTTATATCCATTTTTTCAACCTCTGCAACTCAAGAAAATAACTCTCTTTACAACATTTCATTTCTCCCATTTTACATCCATTCTTTCTTGTCTTGATCGTTAGTTGCTAGGATATAAATGAAGGCTGAAGTAATTTCTCTTCTCTTTTTCTCTCTCTCAACCACCCACCGATCTGCCTTTTTTCTCTCCTTTTTCGTTTGCTTAATTATTTCCAGATCCTGATTTAGCTCACTGAATGTGTTTTTTTTCTTCTTTTGCCTTGTTTTTCTGACACCGCGTCTGGCCATATTTTTCCCACTTCCAAAAAACCCGTCCATCTGACTCCACTCTCGTCCACTCCCTACCACATCTCCGATCCCATCTTCTCTCGCTTTTTTCCATGTGCCGCAACGCTACTCTCCCCAACTGTCTTTCGTGAAGCTAGCAGGTAAACAAACCCAGGACTGACTATTCCTATCTTTTACGCAGAGCCTAACCAGAACCACTCTTTCCCATACCACTTTTCGCAGATAACACTTTTCCGAAGGGAACGATGGCTTTTTGTTTTTTTTTTTGTATCTCTAGGCATGGGCCGCGTCCATTTGTTTTTTGAGTGGAATAGATTCAGGCGAAAAACTCTTTCGTGCTCGGTGATGAGGAAAAACTGACAAAGCTTCCCAAGAACCCAAGTTTTATTGAACGATGCCTCGGTTGCATATTTTTATACAAAGCTTTGCTGGCAACTTCATCGCTCTGTTCTCCTCCGCTTTCTGGTTTTGCTGTTTTTCGAAGATGCGGATGACGCGGACAATGATGACGACGATGATGAAGACGAAGAACTCGAACTTCCATCATCCCCCTCCGAATCACTGCTCGATGACGAAGACGATGACGAAGACGATGAAGATGACGAATCTGAATCCGAGTCTGAATCCGATACAGCCGCATTCTTTGTTTTCGCTTTCCTCCCCTTTTCCTTTGCTTCCAAAATCGAATCCGCAAGACCCTTCTTTTCTCGCACAGATTCGTTTTCCACGTCTGCTTGGATACCCTTCAGTCTGTCGTTCATTTGCTTGTTGAGGAGTTGCGTTCGAGACGGTCTTGTTGCAAAGAGGCGTTGTCCGCTGCATTCGTAGCTGTAGTGGCCGTGAATGAGACACTTTTGGCATCGCACGGTACTCTTGTTGGTGCTGGTGGCGGTGGAGCCGCGTCCTCGGATCTGGGAGAGGGACAGCACGGATGCATTGTTCATTGGTTGTCTTGTTTTTTTCTTGAATTTTTAAAAATGTTTGAATTATTGGGAGTCTGTGAAGTTTTACCAACGACTCTCTTCGTTGTTTTCTTGCCCAATGGAAGACAAAATCAAAATACACAAATGGAAGAAATAAACTAAAACAATGAAACCAATATCCTGGTTTATATCATCTCAGATAATCCCATTTAGTACTTGATGAGGTGTGGGGCCTGTCCCTTGGACAAGGCGAAGGAAGCGTTGAGGTAAGCCTTGAGGAGAGGAGTCTTCTTGACGGCAGCAATGATGGCAGCGTCCACAGATTTCTGGTCAGCAACACGGGCAGCGTCAACAGTCTTCTTCTGTAAAATGGACCCGGAGTCAGCTGGTTTGAAAAATTACGCGATTTTCCCATATTCGAAAACACTCACAACAGAGGCGTCAAAGAGAGCAGCGTCAGTAGCCTTGGATTTGGCCTCCTTTCCAGCCTTGAAGTAGGCATCGTTAACGGTGGCTGGGATCTTCACCTTGCCAATGTCCACCTTAGCGGAGGTGGCAATGACAAAGGCCTGGTTGACTCTTCTCAGAGGCACACCGTTGATCTTGAATGGTCCAGAGACAAGCAACAGACCAGAGTCAAGAGTCTTCAAGAACACAACACGCTTTCCAGCGAAACGTCCAGCAACGAGGATCAGCACCGTTCCTGGGGTGATGCTGGAGCGGGTGACAGCTGGGCGGATGGTCTTGCGGGTGACCTTGTTCTTTGGCACATCCTCAGCTGGGTAGAACTTGGCAATGCGCTGAACTGGGACGGTACGGGAACCTCCGTTCTTGGCACCACCAACCTTCTTGACGAGGGTCTGTACTGGGGCCGCCTGCTTAGCAGAGGCAGCCTTCTTGCGGTTGAAGAGACCCTTGTTCTTGAAGGCAGAAGAACGGGAGAGGGTAGCAACTCCTGGGATGAGGGCAGGGTTCTTGGTCATCTGTTCTTTTTTGAGGGAATAGGTTCGAGTCAGCTATAGGTTCTCCTTATTCGAGTGACAGATTGCGGGCATGAACAGACAGGCTGATAGAGTTCGATTCGCATGCATATATGTGTTTCGGCACAGTTGAGGATTCGTCCATTCGATTCCCTCAAAGTATCCCACTTCGACCCATCCTCACAACAACACCCCACCATCCCGTCCTCTCTTTCCATGCATCAATTCGAATACGCTTAATGGACTGATGCTGCTGAGGTTCTGATGTGCGGTGATGGATTGCTGGCGCAGGATGGTTGAGGCACATGCTGATTCGTACCTTTTGATTTTTCCAACTGAAGAAAGACCGTCCACTGCCCTCATTGAAATGGATAAAACCCAGCATACGCTTGAACCACACTTCTGGCATGGAGCGCAGGGTATTGAAAACACTTGCTCTACTCTGCGAAGAGATGGAATCAAACGCGGTGCACCTCAGGAAAAATGGTTACAGTGGATCTGCTTGGATGCACAAGATGCATTTATTGCTTTTAGGTTCTCAGTCCCACTTCTTCAACAGACCCATACGCCAGGTTGCGTACACTGTAATGATACACAAAATCACAATCCATATCCAAAAGTAAAACACGCCTATTTTCCATCAAAACAAAACAGGAATGAGACCCCCCGAAAACCAACAACCAACAGAATAAAACAACATGACTAACCAATTTCGTTCGACAGCTCTGGGAAATACGTGAAATTCATGCCGAAATAACCCGCCACGAACGTGATTGGCAGGAAAATGGCTGACATGACCGCCAACAGTTTCATGCTCTCGTTCGTTTGGAACGAAATTGTGTTGAACGTCTGAATTGTTTTGTACGTCAGATATATCCCCAAAGCATTAAACATCCAAAAAAAAAAGAAAAAAAGAGGTATCGAATGAATCTCACCAAATCAATGAGTCCAGATGCCGTTGTATCGATCGCGCTCAGTTCTTCAAGAACAGTCATGCAGTGGTCCAACACGTCCCGGAAATACAGTTTGCTCACTTCAGAGATGATAATGTCATGGCGATTTTCATGAGAACCGCTTCGAGCGCTGCTCCCACTGCTTCGAAGCGGATCAGCATCTCGGAGGTGCATGATGAGACTTTCAGTTGGCAGCAGTCTTCGTTGGATCAATGCAATTTCTTTTTGCATGAGATAGAGCGCTGATTTGGAAACGAAGGATGGGTAAATGAAAGAACGCGTGAAATACAATAAAAAAAACTCAAAAACTCCCTCCGAATACATACTTTTGATATACGCTGACTTTGGCTTCAAAAGCACCCAATCCTGTAAAAGGGAAATTTGCTGCTCATAAAAATCAACCACCTCAAAATAGGAGTCCACAATCCCATCCACAAGCGCGTGCACCAACAAACTCGCGTCGCCAAGTTTACGCAGCTGCGTGAGTCGTGACGGATTGTTTGTTCGTTTGATATCTGCAAGCGCTGTCGAGAGTGGTTGCGCTTTGTGTTTCGATCCCGAGAACTGGGTGGTCGAGAGCGGCGGAGTTGCTTGCGGATGTGTGGACGGGCTTCCATGCAGGATTTCGCATATTTTGTCGGTAATTTGTCTTCCGGAACATTCAAACATGGACAGAACCATGTTTCCTGGGAGGAGGAAAATGCTGCATTCATCGAGGGACGCCTCTGGACGTGGGAGTTGTTCGAATTCTGTTGCAGTGAGCGAAGTTGTTTGTTGCAGCATTTCAGAGTGGCCCGAGAAGAGACATGGGCCGAGTTTATCGCCAGTGTTTGGTGTACTTTGGGCGTGTTGTTTCAGTAACGGAACAATCATGCTGACGTAAATATGTTGTTGATAAAAGTCGGCTTTGATACGCTGCGGAGGATGCATAACATCTTCGACTGACAGAGGATGCAACTCTATTCGTTGGCAGACAGTTTCAATGAGAGAACTGAACAAGAAGAAGAAGAAAACAAGCAATGCCAACCGAAGCAGACTGCAAGGACTCTCAACACCTCCGTGGTGAACCCACTGACATTGATCCATCGAACAGATGAGTGTGAAGGACGCGGCAGTTTGAGCGCAGCTTCCAGCGACAGCGGGTTAAGAACAACAGCTGAGATGGATTCTGCAATGGGACACTGCGCGAATCAGAACTGACACTTCTAAACAACACGCACCAGTCAGTTATCATACCGTGATTGTAATCGATCAAGCTGATCTCGCAGTGGGTTCCGTCGGAAGCAACGGCGCCTCCCGCCTCAATCAGCCAGCCAGGTTCGATACCGGGTGCGGCGCCGCGCGAGTGCCTCCGCTTTTGCTGCTGCTGGCTGACGACTTTGGCGGCATTGTAAAATCGTTGCATTTCAACTTTTGCTTTCTTGTCGAGGTGATGATAAAAATGGAATGTGTCTGTCCCTCCTATGAGCTCCGGCTGCTTACGCCCCGACAGAAGATTGGCGTCACGAGCGAACGTATTGCAACCACTAGCATCAACAAAACAACCCCCCTTCCAATGCAACTTATACTCAATCTAACCTCTCACACAAAAATACCCACACTCGATGAAATTATAAAAGCCTCCTACACATTACTGCGCATACACTAGATGAATACCATATAAGCTGCCAAACTCCACCTCACCGTTCCTGAAACAGTACTACATCTCAACCCGCGTCCGCGCAGCGGATCAGCAGCTACTTCAATGGCACAAATTGGCAACTTCTTTGCATCAAACTTGTCCGATATGTCCATCCAATAAAGTCTCCGTCCGCCCCCAATCAACCTTGCAAAATGCCTGCCACCCAATGCGCATCATTCCACCGCACAGTCAGAAATGCCCTGAATCGAAATATTGCCTTTGAAAAATCCCTACCCAGGGACGATACAATGGCAGCTCCAGAGACGCTGGGTTATGAGACTCCAGGACAATTTAACGTAGCGATAAACGAATATCAGTTGCGATACGACTGCCATGTGGCGGCGGGATTTACTGGTACAGTGTTCCGTAAATTTGTAAATCTCATCACACGACTACAGGAGCCGAAATCGCAACTCCAACGTCCCAAACCAACTCTACTACAAATCCACAGTCAGCAATGCCCAGGGCGTCTGTGCATCTTGACAACGACGCCAGCTACCTTGGGCATGAACGACAAGATCAACACAGCTTCTCGCTCCTGTACATCCTCACTTGCTTGCTCAGACTCTCTTATTTAAACAACGCGTCAATACTTAAAAATATATCCCAAGTAGTTGGAGATCAAAGACACGCATCCACCTCAAAAAGTGAGCGACGTTAAAATTTAATTTAAAATCCCAAATTGATAAACCAATCCCATGAAGTCACTGCAACACTTTCTGGCTCTGGCTGCTCTTGCTGGCTTTGTAACCGCCGCTCAGACCCTCGACGTCACGAGCCAGGCGGCCATCCTTGCTGCGGCCAAGGCTGCTACTCCATATCTGAAGAAGGTGCGGTACCCATTTGCTTGCTGATCAATTGTCAACACTGTTGTATACATTGCTGTCTACCGCGTACCTGCTTAACTGAATACTCATTCGCTTGCTCCCACCAGCACTTTGACGGCAACGTCGGTGGAGTCGTCAACAACAACGGCATTGGCGCCTGGCTGGAGCAATACGGCGATAAGCGATACGTCGTGCAATGGCATGAATCCGGCATGTACTGGGATGTAAGTTACCGTCCATTCACTCATGGACAAGTTACAAATCAGTCTAAACTTTCAACAAAACAACAGCTGTTTTACACATACTACTCATACACGGGAGACGGGCAGTACAATGCATGGGTCGACAAGAACGTGCAACTATCTTTGGGCGATTATAACGGCCAGATGGGGTTCCTTGATCAAATGTCGGCAATCTCTGGTCGTTGGAATGATGATATTGGATGGTGGGGCATTGCGAGTTGAGTGTTTGGTTTTCACCTGTATTATATGTGTGACCCTCTTGGAACTCAACAAACTGAAAACAGTGATCTCGGCCGCGGAGGGTTCCATTGGAGGAATCGTTGCACCGGGAGACATTTCCGAAGGCCATAACCCGAAATACGTGGATGTTGGCTCAGCAACGCACTCCCAAATGTTTGAGAATTGGGAAACCGGATGTGGTGGAGGAATCTTTTGGTGAGAAGCTTCAAACACATCATGGTCGGTGTGGCACCAACTTTCTAAACAACAAAAAATGCGAAATATATAGGGCCAGAGACCGGTCAGCCAAAAAAGAAAGCGACCGTTACTACAAATCCGCCATTACCAATGCCCAGCATGTCGAAATGAGTGCGCGTTTGATGGTTCTGACTGGGGACAAAAAGTACCAAACATCGTTTGATCAAGTATACGACTGGACCATGACACATCTCGCGGACCAGGCAACGTATGCCGTGTACGATGGTTTGGATAATAGAAGCTGCATGAAAGATTCGAAGCAGTATTCGTATTACTCGGGCGAGTTGCTGGCTGGGCTTGCGACCATGTACAAGGCGACTCAAACGCAAAAGTATTTGGACGAGGCCAACAAGCACTTTTTGCACATTTCCTCTGTGTTTACTAGAAATAGTTGAGTTTCCTTTGTCTTTCTCTTGGGGGCTACTCTGCGCGTTCTAAAACGCATACGTATTCATTAGGTGTCCTTTACGATCCCCAATGCGACCTTGAAAAGTGCAAGCAACCCACTGGGTTCCTATGGGCCATTTACAAATCCTTTTCCGTGTTTTACGAAGTGGCATCCGCCGACAACAAGGCCCAAATCACATCCATCATGCAAGCCAGCGCCAACGACGTTTTCAAGAACTGCGATTCAGACTGGAACTGCATCCGCCAACTTAGCGCCGACACCGATTTCACTCTTTGGGACGGTACAAATGTGCGAGACCAGTTTGAAACCGTTGCCATGCTCAACTCGCTGGCAATCATGTCTGGCGCTAAAATCACTCAACGCAAACAAGACACGACCCCAGGTCCCGCTACACCCGCCGCGTCTTCTAAAATGGAGGACACAGGTTCCAACACGCTCATGTATGCTGGGATTGGTGGCGGTGTTGGGCTGTTGATTTTGATTGCAGCGATTTCCGTGTGTTACTCTCGTGGAAAGAAGCGGTCCAAGGAACAGCGTGAGCACGAGCTGTCTCGCCGGATCCACGATGATGCCACGTTGAATCGTGCACGCGTTGGGAGGAACGAGGATCTGCAGGCTGGGTCTCAGATGAATGTGCAGCGGAATGGGTCTTTAAAGCATGACGCGTCACTTCATGAACAGACTTGGCAGAAGGAGTATGACCAGCGTCCTCCTCAGCAATACCAGCCACAGCAGTTTCAGTACCAGCAGCAGCAGCAGCAACAGTTCCAACCACAGCAGCCGTATGGACAGCAGCAGTTTCAACCGCAAACATTCCAGGGTCAACAGTTCCAGGGTCAGCAATACCACCAGCCGCCGCCTCAGTTCCAGGGACAGACACAGCAGTTCCAGCAGCCGCCACCACCACAACAAGCACAACAACCATATCAAGAGTACGCGTACGCACCACGCGGGTAGACGATGAAGAGTATAATGTATAGGCACAACAGAAATAAAAGAAGTCACAAAATACGCGAATAAATAAAATAGAGTGTCAAGTAAGAATAAATAAAATGGAGATCAATAAATAAAATCTAATTTCCACATATTAATCAACAAAGGCGATGCAGTCTCTGTCTGTGCTGCTTGTTCTTGCTCTTGCGCTCGTCGCAGATGCTGCACAGACATTGGACGTTACGAACCAACAAGCTGTGCTGGCTGCAATGAAGGCGGCCATGCCCGGACTCGCTGTCGTGAGTGTGCTTGCTTGTATACATCCAACCCCCCATCTACATCTGACCACACTCTATCACCCACAGTACTACAACCAGAGCATCGGCGGTGTCGACAACTTTAACCAGATGGGCGCTTGGATCGAACAGTATGATGACACTCACCACGTTGTCCAGTGGCACGAGAGCGGCATGTACTGGGGGGTGAGCAATCAGCCGATCCAACCCTTCTCCATCAACTAAAACAACTCTTGCTCAGTTCTTTTACGAATACGTTGCCCTCACCGGAGACATATCTTGGCTCAACTTTGTCGACTCCAACATTCAACTCGCTTTGAGCAATTACAACGGCAAAACCGCATTCCTTGATCAAAGTTCTGCAATCTCTGGGCGCTGGAACGATGATATTGGGTGGTGGGGATTAGCATGTACGTATTGTCCCTCTTCATATGGAAGGATGCAGAGGTACTTAAAACAGAGTGGCTTTGGCAGTGATGACAGCCGCGGAGGCCATGCCATCCGGCAAAGTGGCCGCCTTCAACGTTCAAGACGGCGCTAACCCAACATATCTCTCCGTCGCCGATGCCACACATGCGCAAATGTACGAAAACTGGGATGCCAACTGTGGAGGAGGAATCTTTTGGTGAGTCCAACTGGAGTGCCTTTCTTCCGGACCACTCACACACTCAAAACTTAATTCAGGTCCAGAAACCGAAACGCCGCCAAAGCGACAGATGCAAACTACAAGTCCGCCATCACCAACGCGCAGCATGTAGATCTCAGCGCTCGTCTGCTCGCTAGTACCGGCGACAAGAAGCACCAGCAGCTCTTTGACCAAGTGTACGACTGGATGAAGACGGCGCTTATTAATCCCAGCACTTATGAGGTGTCGGATGGAGTTGACAACCGTGACTGTAGCAAAAGTCCGTTGCAGGTACCGATCCGTCTCTTTTTTTTTTTTTTTTTTGTTAACTGACGGAACGCTCATTTTGCAGTTTTCGTACCACAGTGGTGAACTTCTCGCCGCTACTGCACTCATGTTCAAGGCAACGAATCAGCCAAAGTACTTGGAAGAAGCACACAAGCACTTTGCCCACATTTTCCAAATGTTTACCAAAGACAGTTGAGTGTCCCTCATCTTACCACCAGCTGTTCATTCCCCTACACACATCCATTAAACCTCAAACTTCTGAATTTAGACGTCCTGTACGACCCTCAATGTGAAGTCGGTTGTGGAAAGTCCTCCTTTGGGCCAACCGGATACAACTGGGCAGTGTACAAGGGTCTTGCCAATCTCTACGCCATCACCGACCAAGGTCCTGTCAAGACGCAGATTATTGCAATCATGCAGGCCACGGGTGCGCAAGTTCTTCAGACGTGTGATTCCAAGTGGATGTGTATCCGTAAACTGGACGACAGTTGAGTTGAAATCGGCTCGTTATCTCTCAGAAGCGCTCATTTTCTTAACCGTTTTTGTTTTCTTTTTATTTACAGAAACGGACTTTACACTCTGGGATGGAACCAACGTTCGTGACCAATTCGAAGTCATGTCCTTCCTAAACGCCGCCGCCATCATTTCCGGCATGAGCATCAAATCCATCGTTCAAGACACAACCCCAGCCGCACCCCAAGTCCCAGTGTCTCCACAATCTGGCGGCAACGGGGGTAGCAGCAACACCCCAAAAGCCCAATCCCCAACCGGCGACACTAAAAGTGGAAACTCAAACAGCAGTGGTAGCAACAACACCATGTTGTATGCAGGAATCGGTGGTGGTGCGGTCGCATTGTTGATTATTTTGGGCGCAATCGCGTTTTGCTACGTTCGTGCCAAGAAGCGTAACATGGCGCGTCAACAGATGCAGCAAGGGCAAATGTCGGAGAAATCCAATTACCCCGAAGACCGCAGTTACTCTCGCACGGGTCCACAAAATTACCCATCTCAAGGTCGTGACCAGTATGCCGGCTCTCGAGGTGGCAATGGTTCCCCACGTGACCAGTACGCTGGCGGTGCAGCTGCAGCTCGTGGTCAAGAAGTGCGTGATAATATCAGAAGCAATGGATCCCCGAAAGGTCAAAGAGGATATGAGTCGCGTGAACGTGACGGAAACCGTCAGCAGCAGACACAGGAATACAATCGTGAGGGTAGAAGCAACAGACAGGAATACAGTAGAGAAGCTAGAGGCGGCGGTGGTGGTGGAGGTGGTGAGAGGCAAGAATACAATCGGGAAGCAAGGGGCGGGGGTCGACAAGAACAATCACGGGAGCCAAGAAACGGTGGTGGTGGAGGCCGACAAGGCCGTGGGGAGTACGAGCGACGCCCACGAAACTAAAGCAGTTGTTTCCGTCAGTCTCAGTCTCAGTCGTTCTGGGTTTTTTTGACCTTTTTCCTTGTCATGCTCGCTGCGTGTTGTACGTTTTGTTTTTAAAAAAAGAGGTTGTTCGAATTAAAATACCGCGTTCAGACAAATTCACAATAAACCGGTAATTTTAACCAGCACTTCCAGCTGCTCAGGTTTCAAGCGTATCTGTTGAATGGATGCACAGAGAGAGGAGGCGCCTGAAAATGAGTTCAAATGAGTTCAAGTTCGGCGCCACAATTTTTCCGTTCTAAATATACTTTTTCTCGCCCAAGCTTGGCACAAACTCTGCACAGATTTTCAACAAACACAAAAAGAAACCTACCCAAAAATAAACAACATGCGTTCCCTCCTCCTCATCCTCCTCGCAGGGACATGCATGGCACAACAACAACAACCGCAACTCGACCTCACAAACAAAGACGCCATCCTCAAAGCCGCCAAATCCGCCGTCTGGCCTCTTTGACGACAACACACATTCCAACGGTGCCTGGATCGAGCAATGGGACGACGGATCCTGGAACGTGCAATGGCACGAAAGCGGTGAATAATGGTCCTTGTTTTACGAGTACATGCTGCATAGCGGGGATGCTTCGTATTTGGACTGGGTTGATAAGAATATGCAGCTTTCTGCCGGGCCGCATGCGGATTTTTTAGATGGAATGAATCCGTTCTTGGAGACTGCTGGGAGATGGAATGATGATATTGGGTGGTGGGGTATTGCTAGTTGAGTTTTTGTTCTTTGCCCGTGTAACTCTATTTTGGCAACGACTGACAACAAAAACAAACACAAAACACCAGCCATGGCAGCGACAGAAGCGTTTGGAAAATCCGCAATTGTTGCCAAAAACAACCTCCAACAAGACTTTAACCCGACATACTTTGACCTGACCAACAACAAGTTTGAAGAAATCTGGATGGGTTGGAACACGACTTTTTGTAACGGTGGAATCTGGTGGAGTCGGTCTCGCACAGTTGGAACGGATGCGAAAAAGTTTTACAAGTCTACCATTACGAATGTGGAAGAGATGGAGTTGGGCGCGAGATTGTTTGCGTTAACTGGCGTTGCTATTTACAAGGAACTTGTGGATGAGATTTACGCGTGGTTGAAAAGCTCGGGGCTCCTTGCGGCGGATTTTACGCTGTATGATGGTCTGGATTCTCGTGACTGTAGCATTAATCGTGACGTGTATTCGTACCATGCCGGCTGTCTTTTGGCGCCACTGTCATTCATGTACCAGGTGAGTTGCATTCTCTGTCAAAAAACACACAAAACCAACATAGCACATCTCCCAAAAGTCCACCAAAAACACTGCCTACATTAACGACGCACAAAAACTCTTTGACGCCATCAAACGCCAATTTGTCCATTGAACCCAGCTGCGCAGGCACAACTTGCCAAAAGAGCGCGCACGGATACTCGTGGGCCGTGTATCGCGGGCTCGGCAACTTGTTTGCGTATTCTCCTGACGCGGCTGTAAAGTCATCTGTTTCTAGCATTATTCGCGCGTCGGCGGCAAAGAACTTTGCGGGTTGTGATTCAAACTGGTATTGCATTCGTAACATGCCTGTGGGTGAGTAAAGACTTTTTACTACAGTTGAGGAGTTACTCTACCGAGAATGAATGAATGCTAACACTTTTATACAACGACTTAGGGACCGGATTCACACTCCAGAACGGCACAAACGTGCGCGACCAGTTTGAAACTGTGGCCATCTTGTAAGAACTCATCCTATGAATGGGCATTTGCTAAACTGGATAATAAATTTCCAGGAACGCGCTGTCAGTTGTGAATGGCGGGGCTGCGGCAGTGGCAGCACCTGGAGCTACTCAGGGAGTTTCGAACGACAAAGGATCGAGTGCTGCTGTCGCAAGCCAGACGGGATCTTCCAAATCAGCTGCGTTCAAGTATAACGCGGCGTTTGTTCTTCAAGTAGTTGTGTACCTTCTTGTTTAAATGGTTTCTTCATCACTCTCTGTCTGCATTGGTTCAAAAACGAGTTCAAAATATCGCAAATCAATAAAATAATAGTAAATAAATGACCAAGAAAAGAAGCAAAATAGCTGCTTCTCCGTGCTCCCGTAACTCAGATGGGCAGGTGTTTGTTCCCAAAATCCGAAAATGTTCGTGTTGAACCTTTTCTTTGCGTCACTCAATCCGAAACTAAAAATCATGAAGAGCGGGATCGTACTCGCCCTTGTCGCCACAGCCGCCGCACAGCAGAGCATCGACCTTGCGTCAAAGGGTACCCCACTTCCCACCCTTCCCCATCCTTACAAGAGCACTAACACCCTCCTTAAACCCAGACGCTGTCCTCAAAGCCGCCAAAGCTGCCACTTGGCCGCTCCGCATGTTCTACGACGCCAACAAGCAGTCCCGCGGTGCATGGATCGAGCAATTCGATGACGGCAAATGGAACGTTCAATGGCACGAGAGCGGTGAATACTGGGGCATGTTCTACCGGTACATGCAGTACAGCGGAGATAACGCATACTTGGACTGGGTCGACACGGAGATGCAACTGTCTGTCGGTGGAAACACGGACTTTCTCGACGGCATGAATCCCATTTTGGAGATTTCGGGCAGATGGAATGATGATATTGGGTGGTGGGGGTTGTCGACCATGACTGCTGCGGAAACGTTTGGGATGAAGGCTGTGGTTGCGCCCAAGAACTTGTCCCCCGGATACAATCCGACGTATTTTGAGCTGACAAAGAACACCTTTGATGAGATTTATATGCAGTGGGAGGCGCAGTGCGGTGGGGGCATCTTCTGGTGCGTTTTTGTCCTGTTCACCCACACCCCTTCAACACTTTCCTTTCACTAAACCCATTCCAAAAAAAAAAAAAAAACAACAGGAGTCGTTCCCGAACCAGTGGAACAGAGAACCAAAGATACTACAAATCAACCATCACAAACGTTGAAGAAATGGAACTCGGTGCCCGCCTGTTTGCACTCACTGGAGACGCTTCCTACAAAACCAAAGTCGACCAAATCTACGCCTGGTTGAAATCATCAGGCCTCATTACTTCAGACTACACAATCTATGACGGAGTTGATGTACGCACGTGCGCGGCACCCAACAAGGAAGTTTACTCGTACCACTCAGGCCCGCTGCTGTCTGCGCTTGCAACCATGTACAGAATCACAAAAGATGCCACATATTTGGCGGAAGGAAACAACGTGTACAATGCGGTGGTGAAGAACTTTGTTTCTCCCACCGACAACACTTTGAGTGTGGAACCAATGTGTACCACTGGAAGCTGCAAGAGCCCGCACGGGTATGCATGGCCAGTTCTTACGGGTATGGCGGACTGGTACACTGCGACAACGGATGACACGGTTCGATCGTCGATTGAAAAAGTTCTTCGTGCCACAGCAACCAAGAATTTCCAGGGATGTGATTCCAACTGGTACTGCATCCGAAACTTGCCCGCAGGTATGTAGTGTGACTCTGCATGATATCCAGAAGAGCAAAAAAACTAACTGTACATCATTTTTTATTTCTAGCCACTGCATTCACGCTTAAAAACGGAACCAACCCAAGAGACCAGTTCGACACGGTATCCATCTTGAACGCGCTGGCAGTAGTGAATGGTAACGCTCTTCAGCGGGGTGGTGGTGGAAACCAAAACGCGGGTTCGGGAGTTCCTGCAGCGACGGTGACCCCGTCCAAGGGAGGAGCAATGTCTTGGGCGTCGATACCCGTTGGACTTGTTTCGTTTGCATTGGCGATGGTGTTGTAGTAAACGTGTTGTCTCTTGTTTATGATTCATTTTTCTCATTTTTGTTATTTTCCTTCTCCTTCTTCTGTGTCTTGACAATACACGCTGGGGGGGATGCAGCCTCATTGGAAAAACTGTTTCCTTTCTCCCACACAAGCTTGAACAACAAAACTATAAAAAATGCACCAAGTCGTCTTCCGCAAAGCCAACGTCATCTCGCTCGACAGCAGCCCAGACCCGCAACCAACAAGCGGAACAGTCCGCATCCGCGTCAAAACGTTCGGCATCAACTTTGCCGACATTGTAAATTTCCGAACATTCCAGATAATGCACTATGTTTCAAGAAGTAAACATCACCCCTCTTTGATAGATGATGCGGACGGGCAATTACGGCGACGCTCCACCGTTTCCGAATGTTGCTGGATACGAAGTCAGCGGTGTTGTCGATGCTGTTGGTGAGAATGTGACGCAGGACTGGATCGGTGCACGCGTGGCTGCTTTGACCAAGTTTGGCGGGTACGATTTCCTCCCTCCCTCAATTCGATACCACAAAACACAACATGAGAGATTTTTGCTGAAAGATGTGAGATATGTACAGGTACTCGGACGTTGTCGTTGTACCGCTCGACCAGCTCATCCGAGTCCCCGAAAACCTTTCATTTATCGACGCAGCATCGATTCCAGTCGTGTACCTGACTGCATGGATGCTTCTTGTGCATTTGGGATCCATCAAAAAGGGCGAAGTTCTTGTCATTCAGAATGCAGTGCGTAACCTCTCGAAGAACAACCAAACCTCATGCACTTATTCAAAAAAATAATCAAGGGCGGCGGAGTAGGTCTTGCAGCAATCGACATTGCCCTGCACAAAGACGCAACAACAATCGGAACCGCCTCCGCCGCAAAACACGCCTTCCTCAAATCCCGCGGCCTCCACCACGCCATCGACTATCGCACCCAAGACTTTGTCACGGAAATCAAACGCATTACAAACAACAAGGGCGCAGATCTAATTATCGATCCAATTGGCGGCCGTGAATCGTGGAACAAGAATTTCAACAGTTTGAGAAGAGGCGGGCGGTTGGGATTTTTTGGGGCGAGTAGTATGATGGAAACGTTGAAAGGGCAGACGGGGTTGATTGCGCTTGTCGTGGCTTGGATTAAAGTGGCGTTCAGCATGATCTTTGGGGCGCCGACGTGGTCTCCGATCAAGTTGATGGATGAGAATAAGGCCGTGTTTGGGGTGAATCTTGCGCGCATGTTTGAAGATAAGGACCTGTTGTGGATTGGTTCAAGACGTAAGTGTGTTTTTTAATTTGTCAACTGTTTTTGTTTTTTTTTGCTCATTGGAGATGTGGGGCGCCGTAGGATCATGGACGGGACGCAAGAAGGATGGGTGAGACCTCACGTGGACTGTGTACTTGAAATGGCCAACGTGGAGAAGGCGCATTTCTTGCTGGAAGAGCGCAAGACGACTGGCAAGATTGTGATTGTTGTGGACGCGAAAGATGCGGCGCATGACTTGTCAAAGTACAAGTTTGTTCAGTAGGGACCTTTGTTTCCCGATGGAAAGTGCGTACAATAAAAAACACGTGAATTTGGAAGTTTTGGTAAATATTGTTAAGCGTGCATACGGTTGCCGTTTAGCATTTGTTTTGCAAGGAGAATTGAAGCGAATAAGAATCTCGTGAAGAGAAGAGGAAGACCCATCCCACCGGTGCTCTCTCTCTCTCTCTCTCTCTCTCTCTCTCTCTCTCTCTCTCTCTCTCTCTCTCTCTCTCTCTCTCTCTCTCTCTCTCTCTCTCTCTCTTCTGTCTGTCTCCCTCTCTCTATCCCTCTCTCTCTCTCGCTCTCTCGCTCTCTTGGGATCGTTCGGCGGACTTAAGCGCAACTCCACCCATTTCAAAGCCCCATACTTTAATTCCCAACTTATGTGGCTGGGCATGCATCTGGGCTTTCAAAATTTGTGTCTCCTTGGGTAAATTGACACTTTAAGTTCAATTCAGATGGCAACAGCATCGCAAGACTGTGCTGCCGTTCTGCAGGCATTCACGTCCCTCAAACCAGCCACGGGAGATGACTGCTGCAGCATCACAGGCATCACTTGCCAGGACGGGCGTATTGTTGAGATGTAAGACCCTGTTTCTGATGACGGAAGGAGAAGCAGAGAGTACTCACCACACATTCTCACTTCCCTCTTGCCAAAACAGGCTCCTCGGTGGCACTGGTCTCAAGGGAACTCTGCCCGACTTTTCAAAGCTGACGGAGCTGGTCAACCTGTAAGTGTAGATCCAATTCCATTAGTGGTCAATTAAATCTGTCTCACACTGAACTCTCTCTCTCTGTCCACTTGTCCGAATATCTCTCTCCATCTCTCTCTCTCCGCTTGTCCGAAACATGAATGCAGTCGAATCCAGGCAAACTCGCTCACTGGCACCATCCCTTCAACAATCGGCGCAATGACCAAACTGACCATCATGTAAATACAATGAGTCGAACCCTGGTCGGCATAATTTTCTCAACCAATCAAAAATGATTATCAACAAACAGCGACATTGGTCTCAACGGCCTCACGGGCGAGATACCTTCCTCAATCAGCCAAATGAGTGCATTGCAGGAAATGTACATTGGATACAACAAGCTGACGGGCGAGATCCCAACCAGCGTGTCCTCCATGGCATCCCATCTACGCGTCATGTAAGTCTTACCTTACTCTGTCTCCCTCCAACTCACTCTGAACTCATTTCTCAGCAACATGTCCAACAACAAACTCACCGGCCCTCTGCCCACGTCCTACGGAGCCTTGACGCTGCTCACGGAACTCGAACTTCAAAACAACTTGCTCACGGGAACCATTCCATCCGAATACGGCAGTTTTACGCGAATGGCCGATTTCCAGCTGTCAAACAATGATCTGACGGGTCCAATTCCAGTTGAACTCCTTGGTATGCCGTCTGGAAGTCTTTTGTAAGTTTGAAATGACTCGGCATATCAAGACTTGTCATGATTGACGCTCCGCTTTTCACCAGATATTTCCAAGGAAACAACCTCTCGGGACCTCTTTCCCCAGCATGGACCGCGCGCCGATACTTTAACGGCTCCATAAACTGCTTTGACGGCCAGACTGGCGCGAACCGCAGTTCCACATGTGACACAGTCGTCGCTCCCGTCGTCACAAAAGTACCCACCTCTTCTTCTTCTGTACCTTCCCAAACGGGAACCTCATCTCCTTCAAATGGTTCATCTTCTTCCCAAGAATCTTCGTCAAATGGTGGGTTGATTGGTGGAGCTGTTGGTGGAGTTCTCGCCGTTCTTTTACTCGGTGGACTCGCTTACTGGTGGTTCAGACGAAACAATGCCTCTCAAAAGGAAGCACCAGTTCAACAGCCGCCCATGAACTTGACTCCATCTCAGCCCTACATCGCCCCTGCTTACCCCTATGCGCCATCTTCCACGAACCTCAGCAGTAGCAACAATGGGAGAGACATTGAAGCAGGCTACCACGGTTCAAGACCGGATGAACTCGTCCATGTACTTGCAGCAACTACCGCAACTTCATCCAGCGGAAGCATTTACAGTGAATTCTCAAACGCCCCAGGACTCCCCCAAAAAACCCGTTACCACCACACCGCGCCATCGAACCTGTTGGAAGTGTACAGCACAAACTCTGCAACACCAAGTGAACCATCAGACTCTGCCGCAGACCTCAAAAAACGATTGAAAGTCAGTTCATTATCCCCCGACGCGTCGCAATGGACAAACGAAGAAGTGCGTGTATGGGCTGCAACGGCGATACCCGGGATCGGAGAAGTGGTTGCTGCCAAAGTGGTGGAGCATGGAGTGGATGGAGCAATGTTGTTTAAATTGACAAATGAGCATTTGAGGGATGATTTGGGACTGGTCAAGTTGCAGGACCGGATGGCGTTTTTGGATGCGTTGGAAAAGTTGAAGGGTGGTGGTGGTTTTGCTGAGCCTATGCCTGCGGGTCCGCCGGTGTATTCACCTTGATTTTTTTTGGGTTTTGTTTAGGGATATGCAAACTACATAATTAAACGCCACGGTTAGATGGATGATGTGTTGGTTGTTGATGCATGTCTGATGAGTTACCTCGCAACCTGAATTAGAAACAGAAATACGCGTCCGTGAGCCAATTCCAAAAGCAGGTCGAACAAACCCAGGTCGAACAAAACGTGGTCGAGGATGGCTCGGTAAAGTCAGACCAAATCCTGCGGTGTCTGGGGAACCTCAATTTTCCATTTCTTTGAAAAAATTGCAACCTTTGAAACCAAATTTGGAAATACAACATGGCAACCGCTGTCCAAGACTGTGCCGTTCTTTTCCAGGCATTCACATCTCTCAACGCACCAACAGCTGGAGGGGATTGCTGCGGCGTTACCGGCATCTCTTGTGAGAACGGACGGGTTGTCCGGATGTGAGTCTGATTCTTTTTTTCTTCACATGCTTGCTTGCTTCACTTGGCAACTCACCCGACATGGCATACAGCGCCCTTGCAAGTTCGAATCTGGAAGGAGTCTTGCCTGACTTTTCGAAGCTGACGGAGCTGATCTATCTGTATGCAGCTAGCCAGCCATAAATTTCTGTTCATACACAAAGCCAAACTTGGTTAAACTGTAACGCTTCACAGGAGACTCGAGATCAACTTTCTCAGCGGTCGCATTCCAACAAGCATTGGCGCCTTGACCAAGCTGACAATCATGTGAGGGTGTTGCAACCCTTGGCAAAGAGTTGAACCTTGACTCACTTTTTTCGTTGCAGTGACATTGGAAGTAATGGTTTGACTGGCGAGATTCCTTCCTCCATCAGCCAAATGAGCGCGCTGCAGGAGCTATATATCGGATTCAACAGGCTGACGGGGGAAATCCCATCTGGCTTATCGTCAATGGCTTCCCATCTGCGCGTCATGTGAGATCGATCACTCTACTCACCTCCCCGCGACTCAACTCCGACTCACTCTTTACATTAGAAATATGGCGGGCAACCGATTGATAGGTTCTTTACCAACGTCGTATGGAGCTCTGACATTGCTCACGGAACTTGAAATCCAAGATAACTTGCTCATTGGATTTATTCCCTCTGAATATGGCAGCTTCACGCGAATGACTGATTTACGGTTGTCAGGGAACCAACTGACGGGTCCGATTCCAGATGAGCTCCTTGGTCTTCCAACTGCAGGCGTGCTGTATGTTTCATCCTGCGATGCACGCCACGAGTTTTTTTGAACTGACGTTTGGTTTTTGCAGATATTTCCAAGAAAACAACTTCTCGGGCCCGCTTTCCCCAGCATGGACTGCGCGTAAAAATTTCAATGGCACCAGCAACTGTTTCGATGGCCAGACGGGATCGAACCGTAACCCAACATGCGACACACTTTCAGCAACAAAAACATCCTCATCCATTCCATCACAAACTGCTGGATCAATCGTACCGTCAACGAAACCATCATCGCCTGCAAACGGTGGCTCTGCGTCGACGGATTCTACTTCGTCAAACGGTGGTTTGATTGGTGGAGTTGTTGGCGGGGTGCTTGCTCTTCTATTGCTTGCAGGACTTGCGTATTGGTGGTTCAAGCGAAGCAATAACTCTGAAAAGAAAGCAGAGATATCCAGCAGAGCGAATCCATCATCATCCAACGCGAACCCACCCAACAGCAACAGAACCAACAATACAAGGGACATTGAATCAGAGCAAATCGAAATTTTTTCAGCGCACGAAAGTGCATCGAACCCTGACACGACAACGTCTGGCGCAATAAGCAGTAACATCAACAGCACAGACTTTCTCACTTCGAATGCAGCGAGACTCGAAGAACAAGCGAGCAATAAGGAAAAGAAAAGTAGTACGGCGCCGGGCTTGTTGGACGTGTTCAGTTCGAGTGGCGCTGCAACGGGAGGTTCCCTTGCCAGCGCGAACTCATTTATGGATCTGAAACAGCTGAAAAAGGGATCAGAGACAACACATGCATCTCAATGGACTACCGAAGATGTTTGCGTGTGGGCTGCGAGAGTGCTACCCGGGATTGGGAAAACAGTTGCTGTGAAAGTGATGGAGCATGGAGTTGATGGTACAATGTTGTTTAAACTGACGAACGAGCATTTGAGGGATGATTTGGGGTTGGTCAAGTTGCAGGACCGGATGGCGTTTTTGGATGCGCTGGAAAGACTGAAGGGGGGTGTGGATGAGGTCGTTGCTGTGGGTCCGACGGGTCCGCCCGTGTATACTCCGTGATTGTGTCAGTTGGATGCTTTCATTACTATAAAGTCGTGGAGTGCTAACAAGCTGAATCGGAATGAACAGAAATCCAAGTGAGAAAACTGGACTGACAAAAGTCGCATTGCGCATGCCGCAACTCCCGTATGCCTGGTGTACTGCCTCCAACAGCTTGAGCTTGTGCATGCATGCATATTTGCACTGGAGCGACAATTGGCTTAAGCTGCGGCTTGGGATTTTATACTATTGCCGCTACGTCACGCAAACATTTGAGTGTGTCTTTAAAAGAGTATTTACATAAACAGGCATGGCAGCAAATGCAACGCAGGACTGCGCAATCCTTCTCAAGTCGTTCACGTCGCTGAAGGTACCCTCGGCATCCACCTGCTGCAACATCACAGGCATCACATGCACGAACAACCGCATCGTCAGAGTGTGAGTGTGGTCATTGAGACAGTGAGTGGCAGCGAGAGACACGGGTCTGACCAGCGCCCCTCCTACAAACAGAGAACTGGGAAGCACAAACTTGCGAGGGACGCTGCCAGACTTTTCGAAACTGACGGAGATGGTTCGATTGTGAGTGCCCAGTGTTTTGCGGACTGGTGGGAAGCCGAGTCAACTGAACTATCGCATTCACACAGCAGGGTCGAATCGAACCTGCTCTACGGAACAATTCCATCGTCGATCGGAAGCTTGACCAAGATGACACTCATGTTTGAGTTTTTTAACAACTTGGCGCAATGCAACACGCATTATTGATGAGTCCTAATCTTTTTCAACAGCGACATTGGCTTGAACGGCCTCACGGGAGAGATACCGGCGTCCATCTCTAACATGGCTGCCCTTGAAGAGCTGTACATTGGTTACAACAAACTAGTAGGAGGCATTCCATCCAGCATTGCATCACTGGCGCCCAGTCTCCGCATTATGTAAGTTGACTCTCTTCTCAACAAGCGACAACTCATATCATCTTGACCAGAAACATGGCCGACAACGCCTTGACTGGACCTTTACCAACCGAATGGGGAACTCTTTCCTTGCTCACACAATTGCATCTCCAAGACAATCAATTCACCGGAACTATCCCATCTCAATATGGCCGCCTTCTCAACATGTTTGATTTTGAGCTATCAAACAACAAATTATCTGGTTCGATTCCATCAGAACTATTGGCGCTGCCCTCGGATGCATATTTGTGAGTTTTTTTTTGAGTGCGCCTTGAGTTATTCCTTTGGACACTGAATATTTCCGAACTGTTGGGATCCCAGAATATTTGACGGCAACCAGCTCTCTGGATCCTTAGCACCTGAATGGTCATCCAAAGCCAACTTGAACGTCTCCATAAACTGTTTTGAAGGGCAAACAGGTTCGAATCGTAGTTCCACATGCGCAACGGTACCACCCCCCTCGTCAAATCCTCAATCCAATACTGCAGCAATTGCCGGCGGAATCGGTGGCGCTGTGGTATTCATCCTCCTCGCCATTTTCGCATTCATGTGGTACAACAAACGGCGGCGCAACCAAAAATCCAGCTCAACCCAAGAAGAACCGTTAAACAAACCAGAACATGCACATTCACCGCAACAATTTTCCAAAATAACTTCTGACAACGACCGACACCCGCGAAACACTCCAGACGTGGCATCTTCATATTACGGAAGCACGCAACCAGACGAACTCATCTACGTTCTCGGAAGCAGTTCCGAAAAAAGCGATTCGCCTGCACAAACTACAACATCCAGCAGCAGTATCCGTAGTGCATCTCCCGCAGTCTTTGGAGGGCCGAAAAAGGCCCAGTACCAGGCGTCCAGTTTAATGGACGCGTACACTCTAAACACCGCCACAACAACGGCTTCAACATTCAATATGGAATCAGCAAACGTTGCCGACCTAAAAAGGCAATTGAAAATAAGCGCACTAAATCCAAATACCTCATCATGGAGCGTGACAGATGTACAAGCGTGGGCTTTAGCCACGATGCCCCCGCGGATCGGAAAGAAAGTGGCAGCCAAGGTTGTTGAGAATGGGGTGACGGGAGCGATCCTGTTTAAGCTGACGAATGAGCATTTACGCGATGATTTGGGACTTGCGCGGTTGCAGGATAGAATAGAGTTCATGGATCAGCGGGAGAAACTAAAGGATCCAGAAGTGGAAGAAGCGCCAGCGGGGCCACCGGTTTATACACCATAACTTGCGCTGCTTTCTTTGGATTTCTTACACGGCAATGAAGTGATAAAGACATTCATTTGATACTCTGTATGTATTTTGTTTGTTATGCAAACTTGGGAATAGGACATGCAGGTCAGCTTCCACAACTCTTTGTTTGATTGCAGCTTGTTCCGAAAAGTCTAACCAGTTTAAGACGATACGCTCGCCTTTCGTCGAGCCACGCAATCTCTTCATTGAGCCACGCAATCTCTTCTTGAAACCACGCAATCGCTTCTTTAACCTCCTCCTTCCTGGTCGTGTATGCAGGCTCATCACCAGTGCAATCAGGATGCGTGTCCATCCAGTCCTTCAAGGTCTTCCGCGCTTCCGATACATTAAGCCGGGCTTGCCAAACGGATCTTCTGGCCTCTGCAACGGAGGTTTCAGCTTCGGCTATGTATCGCTGGTCTGCCATTTTTTGTTTCTTCAGGTTTGAATCTGAATCGTGTAATTGCGGGTATATATATCCAAAGCCACTAGAAAGAATTGCATCGAAAAAGGAGGAAGCATGCACAAGCGATGATGCTGCCCAGGTGATATCTATTGTTGGCCAAATAACCTGCTGTGATTTGCCCATGCCGAATGATTGGTGAAAAAGCCGTACAAGTCCGCAATTTTAGCCCCATCGCGAATATATTGGATGCTTGTTAGAAGGGTGATATAAAACAAAGTCGGCCAAAAAACACTGTTTGTCACGGATGGAGAGTGGGACGGGGTCTTGTGTACAGCTGGCAGCAGCTAATTTTTGACACTTGACCAAGTCAGCGACGCCGACAACAGTGACGATGAATATTCGCGGGTCATCGAGAAAACAGCGGTGGCCAAAAAGCGGCGATCCACCGTCATTTTTCGGCCAGGCAGTTTACAAAAGAAGCGCGATGTTTATGATATTACTCAGAGCCAGTTTGAGGAGATTCGCGATGTGTTTAATTTGTTTGATACTGACGGTGAGTTTTGTGTTGTCCATCAGAACAGTGGATCCTTCATCAGAACCTTCTTGATACACTAGGATCTGCGTCCATCGATCCCTCAGAGTTACGGATTGTAATCCGCGCGTTGGGCTTCAACTTGACTGAAGAAGAAGTTGAAGAATCTCCAAATATTTGAACGCGAGCCTGACGAAGACGAGTCGCTGTCGATTAAAGAGTTTCTGTTTTTGATGGCCATAAAGCTGGTAAGAAGTACAATGCGCTAGGAGCTTCTACATGAATCCATATTTATGCACTGACCGTTGCTCTCTTCACAGTCCCAAAAAGATGAAACGGCGGAAATGAAAAAGTCATTCACAGTGTTCGACACTGAGAAGCGCGGGAAAATTGTATTCCGAGATCTTCGACGTGTTACGCTGGAACTTGGAGGTGACGTGACTGACGAGGATCTGCATATCATGATTTAGGAGAATGACTGGGACGGGGATGGGGAGTTGGGAGAGTCGGATTGGGCGCGTATATTTTTTTCTTCTGCGAACAACAGTATTTGATATGAAGTGTTGGTGCTGGGAAATCGTGACGATTTTGCTTCTAAATCATGCCAATGTAAACAACCTCCAAAAACTAAAAGAATACGTCCCGCCTTTTTTCAACGCTTATCCTCTCCCCCGAAATAACAAACGCATTTGAATCGTGTATCTCCGCCCTCCTCCCCACAGACTGCACAACAACATCACCACTACCCATCTTAACCTCTGCAACAGACACAACTTCCACCTCACTCTCGTCCATCTCCAAATCCATCAAAGACCCACTTCGACTCTCTAAAGCTCTCTGCGCGCGCCGTTCACGTCTCTTTCGTCTTACAGCCTTCACTTCGGACGAAACACCGACAATGTCTTTTAAGATATCGACCATATTGATGGCATCCCAGAACCCAGCCCAAATTTGTGTGCGTGGGATTGCGGAAATGTTGTTGCTGTCCGTGTTTGTAGGGTGTTGTGGGATGTATTCTTTGTAGTTGAACGCTTTGATGTGGATGAAAGAGGCAATGATCATTTCAAACGATATAAGGAAAGCTTCGATGAGCGAGGATGTGTTGCCGGAGCTCCATGCGGATGTGCCTCTGTGATGGAAGTGTGGGATGAGTTTGTGTGGAGTTGGAATATTAGCTGGGTAGGCGTTACTGTATGACTCCTGCTGTATCAAGGATGCCAATCACGATGGACTGCCAGAAGGAGAAGAATACTACGAATTTAACCGCGATAAACTGGTTTGGGTTGATAGGTACCAGAGTCATGGGTTTTGACGTATATAATTGCATACCTTCCAAAGCGGCTTCCTTTCAGGAATCTCGTGATGAATGACAATGTAGAACAGAATGAGGGCGTACTTTGTTATATGGTAACATGGGTTACAATAAATTCATACCCAACAACAACGCAGAAACGAATGGTATCTCACCATCGCTACCGACACACTAATCAAATTGATACTGCTCACCCACACACTCCCATACCGCGGATCCATCGAAACCGGACAAAGAATCCCATACCACTCCATAAAATACGCCGCAATCGTCATAATTGGGCGTACTACCACGTATTGCAAGATACACATTTTTGTGTTGACGAGGAACGCGTTTCCACGTGGATTGAATGTGAAGCAGTTTAGAGGGAATGGGTACCGCATGCGAGAAGGTGCGTGGATTGTTTGCATGAATTTGTGTTGGTTTTCTAATGTGCCGCCAATATTGTTGAAGGAGACCTTGATTTGTTTTTTGGTGTGAGACTGATGGTTGATGGTATACAAAGAATCACGTACCAAAGAATGAAAAGATCACGAATGCTTCGTAACAGTCGCGGATAATGTCAAAGTAGATTGAGTGGTAAAAGAAGCGGAACGACAGCGAACTGCATATAGAATAAATTGGAACCATGATGAGGATGCGAACGATCCATCGCTGATGCTGTGGGTTGTAGTAGTACTGGAAATGCCGCATCGGTAAAGAAGAGACTTGTGAGTGGGGCTTGTGAAGACTAGCAAAAGTCTGCCTACACAGAGCCACAGCGTCAGCGTAATGGAAACCAGTCCAAAAACCATGGTCGATATCCACGCGATCATTAATGGTTCGTAATCCAAGGTTCCTGGTTCAAAGGCGCGTGCTACTCGTTCAAAGCAAAGGTTCTCTGTCAAGTTTCCTTCCCCACTCGGAACCTCCAAAGCGGCTGTTAAATTGAAGGTTTCTGCGGTACTTGATATTGGTGCTCCCAGCAGTGTGCTTGAAACAGCTGACATTGTTTCCATAACCTGGAAACTGACTGTTTGAGTCAATTGAATTGTGCGCGTGGCAGTGAAGGCAACGCTGGCACTTTCGAAGATGGGATCCAAAATAGCCGAGTCCATGGTTTCGAGGCAGCGCGTTGAACGATATTGGAGGACGAGGTTCGTTTATTGGACGTTTTCCTTTGTGATGGATTCACACATTTTTTTTCTCCAGTGAACATCATGAGCTACATGCGACTGCCTCCCGGACACCAGGACCCCACCGAATACATCGAAAGCCTGTCCAAGTTTCTGGCAAAGTTCCAGTGGCTGTCTTCGATTCATGCGTACGACTCGCTGACGGAGGACTTTTGGAACAAAAGCTGGCCGAGCGAATGGCGGGCGTTGGCGGATGAGGATTTGTTTGAATCTGAGCAGTTGATTGGGCTTGTGAAGGATGGGACTGTTCAGGTGTGTTTATTTGCAGGTGAATGCGCTGTTTGCTTATGTATGGGTTTGCGCAGGACTCTTGGCCGCAGTCGCTCAAAGATTACATCCACGCATGCAAAGAACTGTCTCTGCCTCGCTCCGTGCTTCACTCCGATTTTCCCGAAAAGGTGTTTGACGGAATCGATTCATGCATTGATGAAGCGGCAACAACTGCCAGCGGAATGTCCCGCAAAAAACTGCACGATTTGCGCGCGTGATTCTCGACTTTGCATCCACAGCCGCACAGGATTCCATCGTCAACAATGAAGCAGTGAAAATTGTCGATGTCGGTGCTGGGCAAGGATACCTCACGCACAGGGTCTCGACAGAGTATCCGTGCGTGGCTGTGGACTTTGATCAGATACAGACGGTTGGATCCGTGTCGAGGGGTGCCAATATTAAAAAGGGAAAGTTGAAGGATGTGCGTGGAGTGGGCAATGTGCCGGCTGTTAATGTTAATTCGCGCAAGGAAGTTTTGTACAGGACGATTCATATCAATTCGGAAAAGTTGATGGAACTGGTGAAGGAGCTGAATGCGGAGCAAATGGATTTAAAGGATGGAAAATCGACGGACTTTATGTTGGTTGGATTGCATGCGTGTGGGGATCTGAGCTCGATCGCAATGCTCAAGACTTTTGAAGCTGTCGAGAGCGTGAAACTGATGGCCGTTGTCCCTTGCTGCTTCAACTTATTGACCGAGCCGGAAAGCCTGGACGATTCATGCTTCACTGGTGCGCATGGGTTTCCTGCCAGTAAAAGCGTGTTTTCAGCGATGCAGCGGCATCAACTCTTGTTGGGTCACAAGTCGCGAAATTTAAGCTGCCAGAATTTTGACCGCTTTGATGCTGCAGGGATTGAATCGAATCTGACGGGTCATTACAAGCGGTCGCTTTTAGACGCACTCTTGTGGCACTTTAACTTGGACCCACCCGGCAAGGATGGAACAACTGTCCCGGAACCGTCCGAAGCTGAACCGCGTGAACGAAAACAGCATAAGTTTAGACTTGGGAAATTGCCGATTGAAGCGTTTGAAGGCAGTTTCATTGCCTACGCCCAAGCAGCGCTGCAAAGACTGGGTCTTGGAAACCGGGTCAGCGAGGCAGAGTTGCAAGCATTTATCTCACTGCCACAGTACGTGAATGCGAAACGGCAGATTTTCGTCGTACATTGCATCAAGAGCCTGTTGAGCCGCGTTTTGGAGAGTTTGGTGTTGATGGACCGGTATCTTGGGATTACTGAAATGAACAGTGAGGGTGGGTTGTTGGACCAGGCGGGTGTCCAGGTGGATGTGCGGATGCTGAATTTGTTTGATATTTATGAATCGCCGAGGAATGTCGTGTTTCTTGCGAGGAAGCAGAGAAAAGTGGTGGAATAAAACGTTTGTGCCACCTTCCAAGTCGCCAAGCGCAAGCACTGCTAAATTTGTCTTCTTAGCCTGTGCCTCAGAAACCTTATCGGACGCGTATTGCAATGCCACGTGTCTTTGACGCAAGCACGTTCGTCGAACGCCAACTCAACCACCTCGCAAGCTGGGTGCACGGCCGGCCGCAATGGTGGAACCAACTAACCTGGAATCTTGAAGAAGAGGCCGACCAACAAGACCAGTTTGATCGCATCTTCCCGCTCGCTTGGATGGAACCAATGCGCGCTGTTGCTTCGAATCTGGAGCTTTTAATTGACTTTAAACCGGATGGCCTCGTGAACGGCCTCCTGCTTGCCAGTTTGGAGTCCCTCTTGCCCCCACTTGTGCGGCACTTGTAAGCCACCGTGCCACATGTGACTGAGAACGTGACACCCACGGGCATGCGTGGAGTGATGCTGTGTGATGGGATTCTGGCTGCATCGGTGCTGGACCCCATCCGTGACTTTGCCACGAGCCGGCGAGGAAAGGACACTGCAGCCCGCAAGCGATTGGTCAATCCGTTCATGAGCATGGTCTCAAACAAGACGTACTACAGCACCACTCGAAACGCGTTGTTTGCACAGGATCTGAAAGTTGAATCCGCAGACAACAAATGTTACTGGCTGCCTTCCAGCTTTGCCGTAACCTCAGCAGGCAAAGTACCGATCGAATCCTACATCAATGACCTAGATCCTGGAATGCATGGTGTCATTGCGGGTGCATTCGAAACGCTGCTGCCCATGTTTGAGAGGGCATTGCAGGCCAGGGATCAACCGCAACCGCAGCGCTTGTCACAGTTCAGAGCTAAAAGAATCTTTGAGAACGAATACCCGATCAAATGGACGGACAAGCAGTGTAGCATGTGCTTGCGATCCTGTGATCCAGTGTTTGCGAAGGAACTTGCGCGTTGTCACGCGTATGTCGGACATTTATTTGACTCCCGAGAATCCTATGTACAAGGTATGCGCGTAGCATGCTGAAGAAATTGCTTGCCAACGAGTTGTTGCAATGGCTGTCGTGTTTCTAGAGGCGAGCAACATTTCCACGTCACATCTCATATTCAGACAAGGAAACAAAAAAAGCAGCAACCACTCTGTTCAATACTATAAACGAATCGATGGAACCGCGCGGAATGATGTGGATCGTTTGCATGGCTTCAATCATGGCGAGTCGAGCCAGGCTGAAGTTGTTGGTCAAATAAGTGCACTTGAAAACCGAGCAGTCGTGTTCCCGACCATATATACACATAGATTGGAATCGTTTTCATTCCTGGACCCGAATAAGGATGGACATCGGACCGTGTTGGTCTTTTATCTGGTGGATCCTCGGCTGAACAGAGGCGCATCGCTGGATGGCATTTCTTCTGAATTGAATGGCCTCATGGGCAGACTTTCGGCGAGACAGGTTTTTATTAACCCTTTTGAACTCATCTTTCCAAATAATCCAATACGATGCAATTCACCAGAGCCAACGATATCATGAACGACAGTCTCTGCAGACAGTCATCATAATCTCGCATACTTTGCCTTCCCCAATCCTGTTGCCGTTACTGCGAAACGACCCCCAATGGACGCTGCTCTTCACAAGTCGCGGTCTAACTCACTAATCGGGCCGACTGGATTTTTGATGAGAACCATCAACTCAAGTAGGAGCTGCCAATAGCGACACCAACAAAACCTGAAATGGGTCGCCAACATATGAAGTAAAAAATCATGACCAACGGTTCGCTTGCGAAGCCCGAGTTTAAAGAAAGAAATCGGCAGTGAACCCAATGTAGACTGGCGGACTGCGTTGTCTTTCAAGAGAGCGATTGTAAAATGGGTACATCGAGCTTTTTTAGTCACGCTAGAAGTGAGACCTTTCTTCATAACAATAAAGCAAATCTGTGTTCCACTTCTGGTTGCACAGCAAGCTGCGTCTGGAAGATGCTTCAGCATCAACATCGCGAAAAGCGCGCAGGATGCATCAGTTCATTCTCGTAAAACGGCTGGAGTCATGACGTGATTGCGTCCCCCTGCCTTCACGCAGTTGTAGCTGCCAATTTGGTTCAATAAATTTGTGACCGCAACAATAAATTTGTGATCGGAACAAAGACTTAACTGATTTGGACATGAGACGGGCATTGTTGGTCTGGGTGATGCAGAACGAGACCAGAATGAAGTGTAACAAGAAATAAGGGTCGGAGCAATGCACATGACCTGCCTCATCTTCATTATTTGTGTGTACTGATCACCCCCCTCACAAATTCCTTGTACGCTGCGACAAATCGCGTCCCAAAAAACAACTTCGCAAATTCGCTTTCCAGGTTCACACAGATGACATAGTCATCCCTAACCGCACCTGATTTAAAACCCTCCTTCAAACTTGGCGCTGAATCCGGTAATTCAAACCGCATATGAACAAAACGGGACTTGTTCTTTTTAACTGCCAGCAAACATTTCTTCCGCACATCATCTTGATATTTGTACCAATTGTCAGGGTCCATAGTTGCAATGTTCTTTTTGCATTGCGTGGCGGTGACAAACATCGATGACTTGGAACGCGGTGTCGACGTTGTCTTGACATGGCAAGAGAAAACGCTGTACCGTAGGTCAGGGCCGGCATTTGAAGGAGGACAAATGACCCACGGAAAATCCGGCTCTTGCAATTGCCGCAAGAATATGTTCACATCGCCACTTTTAAAGCGACAATCCATAAATCCGACGGGCCTTGGGATCTCCAACTTATGTACCCATTTCGGTAACAACTCTTTCAGGCCAGCTTCCAGCCACCATCCTTGCAGAAATCGAATCGCTATGATAAGCTCCATATGATGACCTCGTTCTGCGGGTGACATGGCTGGGGCTTCTACTGGAGCAAAGAAACTTGAAGCGAAGTGTTCCAACAGGGCATGTGGGTGTTGATCAGCCAGGAAATTCATACCGGCCCCGAGAACCATCGGCTCAGTCATAAACGCTTGCCACTCGTCACGTTCAAGCTGCACCATCACAAGGCATGTTGAGACGAGATCCATTTCCGCGCGAATGTTTTTGCGTGTTCTATTTCCGAACAATGATGTAACACATAGCTCAAGGAGTGTATTCGAGACAAGTCTTCTTGAAAACGGATCATTTTCGTTGACAATGGGTTCTATGGACCAAGATATCCGTTGCGCCCAAAAGTCGTACAGTGAAAACTTGTTGTCCGCAGATTCAACCTCTGCTGAAGAGCCAGCCCGAGTGGTCACGAGACGGCAATACGACTGGAAAGCCTCCCGTACATCACTGGTGTTAAGCAGCTCATGGAGGAACGAAGTGAAAAATCTGGGACGTCCTTGCAGAAAATTCGAGATTTCCAAAAAAAGAGTCTCCTGTGAATCGATTATGTCCTTTCGAATCCACTTCGAGCATAACTTGAGTATTACTGCAGGTTTGAGATAGCTGAAGTTGGTGAAGATGTGGACATCGGTAGGTTTCTTTCCAGCTGCTGAATAAATTAAATCAACATTGCGGATTCGCATGTGCGTACCACACCAAATCGATTTGAGTTGATGCTTTATGATGTGCCGCGTCGCGAATGAAAATAAGGACCGCGGAAACTTCAGTTTGTTGCGGGAGATGCCCTGTAGATCAGATTTTGATGAACGGTAGTCTGCCGTAAGAATGTCTAGGAGTTGTTGAGACTCGTCAAATATGACTCGGCCATCGAATTCGCTCTTTAACCGCAGAAATATCTGAGAAACGAGGTTGCCAGAATACGATATGAGTTCCGAAAATATTTGTTCGAATACTAAGCGCGAACGTCCGCTCCGCTGCATGCAGTGCCAACCAAAGGGGTCAACATTGCTTTGTTTGCGCAGGATTTTCAGAACAAGCAAGCGTGTCGCGATCAAGGCATTGATCATGGTTTCCGAGTAGACTTCAAAGACATTTTGGGTGTAGTCATTCTTGATGGGCGGATTTTTTGTTTTCAACAGACCGATCATTGCTTGAACATCTGAATCCTTCGCACAGTCGAAATACAGGCACCAGTGATGCCGCGCATAGTCGTAGCAGGTTCGCGTCTTACCGCACCCACTCACGCCAATCAGAATGATGGTGCGTTTGGCGATTTTCAGCAGCTCGTCAACTGGCATGTTGAGACCGATGGATGCCTCGTCTTCGTAAATTTCATGGGAGTAGAGCAAGTCGGGAACTCCATCCAATGCTTTGACTTCAATTTTCAGGACCTTTAAAGGTTGGTCGATATCATCCATAGATTCCCAGGCAGAGAAGACATTTTTTTTTTTGTTTGATGCAGCGTCGTCCTCCAACGAAACAAACATTGAGAGTCGTCTGAATGCCTCTTTAATACTGATATCTTCTGGCGGATCAGCTTTCGTGACCCTTTGTTTCGATACGCCTATTCCGAACCGTTAGTCAGATCGAGTTAAACTGCGAACAGCTCACCACCATCAGTATGTGCCGCATAAAATGCTCTCTCCCTTTCAAGTGCCGCAGTCGCTTCATTTCGGGCCTCCCTCTCTTCTTTCAATGCCGCCCTCTCTTCTTTCAATGCCGCCCTCTCTTCTTTTAGCGCTGCAATCGCTTCATTTAGGGCCTCCCTCTCTTCTTTTAGCGCTGCAATCGCTTCATTCAGCTCCTCCTTCCTGATCTGGTATTCAGGGTCTTCAACAGTGTACTCAGGATGCCTGATTCTCCAGTCCTTCAAGGTCTTTTCAACTTCCGAAAGATTGGTTTTGGCATTCGAAACGCTGAGTTTGGCTTCTTCGACGGAGGCTTTGGCTGCGGCCACGGCTTGTTGTGCGGTGACGACGTCTGCCATTGTTTCCTTTTTTTTTTGTGGTGGTGAAACACATTGTCACTTAATTTGATAAAATCTTTTTAAAAAGGGACAAGTCTTGAAGAACTTCAGAATTGTGGATGCAGCGTCATGTCTCTTATCCTGGCGCGTTTATTTGTAAAATCACAAATGACATCCGCTGTACCAGCATAAACGATGTGAGAGGAACTAAAGGGAATTCTTTTTGGCGTATAATATAAAATAGCATGAAGAGGCAAGTAAGCCAGGATACAATCTCTTAAATGGTCATCATCTTCTTCGGCTGGAAGAGGCATGGCAGCGGCCTCGGCCAAATCGACTTCGTATTGCTTCAGGAGAGCAGGGTCGACACTGACTTCAGGTGGGGCAAGAGCTGGGTCAGCAACAAACTCAAGGGAAGGGTTGCTGTAAAATTATTTGATCAGTTTTTTGGAACGAGAGTGTGCTTGCTCGAAACGTGCGTACACTTTCGAAAGGCTTTAAACCGTACATCCACCGCTACGTACGTCCAAGTCCTCCCAGAATCATGCTCAAACATCTGAAGGCTCAAGAGCTTAAGAGCCGAGTTGCACCAGTTGCCAAAATGACAAAGAAGGCGACAGGAACTCGAAAAGTTTGGGACATTCAAGATGCAAAGAAATCCTCCAAAAAGTTTCAAAGGATCGAAAAGGTAGAGGAAGACGCACAAAGGATGATTGGAAAGCTGTGCGTGCTGGCATGTCGAAGGCAATGATTGAAGAGCACTCGCGTCAAGACACGCCGAGTGCGCTTTGGGCAGAGTTGTAGCGATTGAATGATCCAGCGAATCGACTGTATAGATTTTGAGTCGTGCTGGTGGATGATATTTGTGAAAATAAAACAAATCTTCACTTGATTTGTGGTTGCTCTCATTTTGGAACATGATAGCAGTACTGGGAATGTCAGCCTCAGGTGTTGTACTGGATAGACTGTCTGGCTGTAACAATCTTCAAACACAGAAAGACACGCGTTTATCCAGACTCCTCGCGAGACATCCGAAGGCACCTCGATGGCTGTATCTTTCTTTGATTGCGAGCACACAAGCTAACGCACAAATCGGTGCGTCTGTTACCGCTGTTTGCAAAGACTGGTTCACTGCAAAGATCAGGAAGCACATCAGCTGATTGATTAAAAACACAAAAATTTAAAAATTCAAGCTTAAAACGGGGTGACACAAACACACACAAAATGAGCACAACAGCCTGCGATGCAGCAGAGGCAGCGCTTCAGGCCCTAGTCCTCGCCGCCATCGACAAGGAGCTGACTCTAAGCTACCCGTGCCAACAGCCCATCATGAACGCACTCGCTGTGCAAGCTGCTGTCTGTGGCCATGACTCCGCCTACCCCCGCTTCAGCAACCCTCGCGTGCTGCATGACTTGTGCCTCACCTTTGGAATCAATGTGTTGGTCCCGACTGTTCAACTCTCGACGACTTCTTCCACTGCTGCTGCTGCTTCCGCTGTGCCGGTGGACCCGCCAACATCGGCGGTGGTCGTTGAGTCTCCTGTCGATCCATCCCCCGCAGCTGTCGACGTTGCAGCACCCACAACAGCAGACTCTGCCAAACCCACATCCACCTCCAAACCGTCCGTCATCATCCCATCCGCGAAGGGCTCATCGCCACCGTCTCCATCATCCACAGTCTCATCAGCAGCTTCCGCCGCCATCGGATCAACCAGCCCACCCGCAGGAATCCCCACCGCCGGAATCGTTGGCATCACATTCGGCGTCCTGATCCTCGGTCTCATTGCTGCCATCGTGTACTCGCGCAAAAAGAAGCGAGCTGTGCGAAACCAGGAGTTGGTGTTTTCGTCGAATCGGAGTACGAATACGATGGAGCTTGAGGCGCGGAGAGGGGATGTTAAAAAGATGGCGTACGCGGAGAAGGAGGATGAGGTTGAGAGTGGGGCAGGGAGGTCTGTAAGGTATGCGCCACCTGTGAATGCTTATTCGTCGCATGGGAAGCAATGATGGACCGTGTATGTGATGAGTGGGGGTTTGATGTTGTTGGTGCAGTGTTTTTGATATGGATTCATGTGTCGCAGTGTTACTTGTAAGTGTGTGTGTGTGTGTTGTGTTTGTGTGTGTGGATGTGGATGTGTAGAATGAATAGACTGAGTTGGAAGTGACGTCACGTCTTGGTAACGCGGGTATAAATATTGGAAGCGGCGTTTTATGACAAACCAAGTTCAGAATCAAATGCAACAACCGGCACCGGCACTTGGAAGCGCTGAATTAAGACAACTGTTTGCGCTGGACCCGGACTACGTGGCAGCGAACCACGGCTCGTTCGGTGCAACACCGCGTGCAGTCATGGAAGCGCGGTTGGAGAAGATGTATGACATTGAGGCCAACCCAGACTACTTTATGAAGGTAGTCTTACACAGTGTATTGCACGAGTGCTCTTAACACGCGCTGTTCTCGGTGGTATCCCACAGATAACGTACGATGCCAAATTGGACGAGGCCCTGTTGCCCGTGGCAAAGTTGCTTGGACTTGAAACTGTCGCTGATGTCGTGTTTACAGTGAATGCGACCACAGGAGTGAATGCTGTTTTGAGATCGCTGAAGCAGGTTTGTTTGTTGTTGTCTGTCGGGGGGTGATGGTTTTGAGTTGCTGAATATTTCTCTCTCAGGTCCTCAAGGCATCAGGCCGCCCATCGCCTTCTTCAAAACAAAAGATTCTCTGCTTCTCATCCGTGTACGGAAACGTGTTGAACGGAATCAACTACACGACAACCAACGACGAATTCGGCATCCTAAACGTCGACATTCCCATCCCCATCTCCGAAGCAGACTTGCTGGACCGTGTCAACGCAGTCATTGAATCCGAGCGAGCGCAAGGGAGCGATGTTGTGCTTGCAATCTACGACATGATCTCGTCTGTGCCGGGAGTCATTGTTCCTGTTGAGAGATTGACGGCGTTGTTTAGAAGTCGTGGTGTGCTTACGTGTATTGATGCTGCTCATGCGATTGGACAGGTTCCGATCGATTTGAACTTGATTCAGGCGGATTTCTTTGTGAGCAACTTGCACAAGTGGTTATATGTGCCGCGCGGGTGTGCCGTGTTTTACGTGGCCCCGAGGTTTCAAGGGGTGATTCATCATCCTGTTATTTCCGAGATTCGGGGGAAGGATTGGAGGCGTGGGTTTCACTGGTATGTTTATTGTTAATGTGGTGATTCCTTCGTTGAACTTGTGTTTTTTTTTCGAACCAAACAGGGTTGGGACAACGGATGTTTCTGCGTATCTATGCACAACAGCCGCACTCAAGTTCCGCGCGTGGATCGGCGGTGAAGCAGCCATCATGGACTACACACACCGTCTCGCTGTCGGTGGCGGCCAAATTGTAGCCGACATTCTCGGCACACGTGTCTTAAAGGGTGTTGGCCCGGGAGAAGAAACGGACGGTGATGCGTTTTATGCGGCAATGGTGAATGTGCTTGTACCCGATACTGATGTTGTGAAGCAAGGAGGGGATGTGTTTATGGGTGCGTTGCAGGCGAAGATGTTGAAGGAGGATAAGGTGGGTATTGCACCGTACAAGTTTGGTGGTGTGTATTGGATTCGGTTGTCTGCGCAGGTTTGTTTTTTACTTTAGAGGTAGTAGTAGGAAGGAAATGTGAATACTGATGCATATATGTACATGTAGGTTTATTTGAATGAAGACGACTTTGTTGTGGCTGGAAACACGCTAAAGAGGGTATTGGGTGTTTAAAATAAACGTGGTTTGAAAGAGCGTCATTATGCGAGTGCGGAAGCTTCCTTTCTTGTATTGTTGTCCGTGCATTGGCTGCTTGGGTGGTGGCGGTGCAAGTGCCACATGGTCTGCGTAGGGTATGTGGGGAATGTGTGCTGGATGGAGTGGTCGAGGTTTGTGACAGCGGTGCGTGCGTGTGCGGCGATGCTGTTGGTGAATGTGTGCGGGTGTGTGGGTAAACTCGCAGGCTGCAACGACGTAAGCAGTAAGGATTGGGGACATGCGTGTGTTTGGACAGGGCAAGTTGGGCTGTTTAAATGCGCAGTGTGGCGCAGTCACTGCTCTATATTCTAGGGTTCAACATCCATCACATTACTAAAGCATTACGTAATCACTTCCCAAACCCAAGCGCCTTTGACAGCTTTCTACTATTTACATACTCCTCCTTGATGGCAATTGCGGCCGCGTCTGCGAGAGACAGTTTACAAAAGTTCGGCACCATTGCGCTGCACCGATCATGTGCGCATTTCCCGCATTCAGGGCATTGCACGAGTTTTTCACCGACGAGGACTTTTGTGCCGCAGTGTGTGCACCACGATCGGAGAAGGTTTATGGACTTGGTTTCGAAATTGTGGGGTTTATTGTAGTCCAGGAGTTGGCCGGTGTTGAGGTCTGTGCCCTTGGGTGCCTTGTTTTTGTTTGAGGAATCAGTCTTTTTTTCGAGTATATGCAAGGAATGGTTGAAGTAGTTACCATTTGAATGTCGTCGTGGTTGATGCATTTTGTTAGGACGCCTTTGAAGCAGCGCGTGTGGCATACAAACGCGCAACCTATATCATCCCAAAAAGGAGTTCATCCACCAAACCAACACGAATAAAATACGAGCAAACAAACTCACGCTGACAATAACACCGCATCCCCCCAATCATGGCCTCCTCGCACACAGAACACCTTGCCCCGACAATATCCGAAGCAAACGCAGTGACAGCTTTAAAGATTTGAAACTGGTGTCCATTCTTTGTGTATACTTTGCGAATATCGTCAAACAGGTAAATATCTTCTTCGCGAATGTCGGCGGAGAGTTCATCGCGTGTTGCAGTGTGTTTGATGCGTGCTGTTTCGACTGTTTTTGTTTTTGTGTGTTAGTTTGTGGTCTTGTTCTTGATGATACGCGTTTTTTTTTTACCCAAGTTTGCTTTCACGGATATGGATCCAACTGGTTCCAGCGAAAACGTGCATGGCATCGTATCCACAGGAAAGATAGAATAATACTTGTCCAACAGCTCCTCCTTCAACTCAGCAATCGTGAACCACACAACCCCGACCATTGTATGCTTCCCGAGCAAAGAAAGTTGAAACACTTGAATCTCGACAGAATTACTGAGCTTGTCGACTGCAATTTCAAATGTTTCGTTCCATATGCTGGATGTGAGTTTGGAAGTGGTTGCGCGGATGGAATCGTTTACGGATATGACTGCGAAATGGTCAAGTTGTTTTGAGGTTGTTGGGGTTTGTGAGTCTGTGGGTGCGGTGGGTGCGGTGGCGGAAATGTTTTCGAGTTTGATGCGAAGGAGTGCGTTGATTTTGCCCGTTGGTGCTGGAGCCGCGGGAGCAGAGGCGTTTTCAGTCGTTGTCTGAAATATTTTGGAAAAAAAAACAAAACTCACGAGCAAGTTCTGCAAGTCCATTTGCATCAACGAACCAGTGAATAAGAGACTTGTACCCCCTCTGCGCTTCAGCCAAAAGTGCCAATTTTTCGTCCGCCTTGTCAATATCCTCGCGAAGACTGCGTTCTTGTTTGGACGCAATCAGGTTATCGCGAGTTATGCAAAGAGATTTCAATACGTTTTGGCATGATTCTTGTTTTCGCGATTCGAGGCAAGTTTTGTGCCATATCCGTTCGAGGCGGTGTCGTGCGATTTCGGATGTCATTGATGTGGGTTCTTTCATGTAGTCTTGTTTTTTTTTGGTTGGGTTAGATGTTTTGAAACAAGGAGGTTAAGTTTGAGGAGAGGAGATGTACCGAATTCAGTTTTTCCAGTCTTTGCAACGACCTGAAAAAGCGCGCGTGCTTAAATTAAGAAGCGGTGAAAGATGCATAGTGACGGGAAACTCACTTCATCCAACTGCGACACTGCATCAATCCCATTCTGCCACAACGGTTCGATATACTTTTTGAAAATGTAGTCGGACCCGTTGTATGTGTACAGCCAGTAACAGAAGGCAGATTTTGCTGTATAATAGAGCGGATAGATTTGGAGTAGTGTAGGTGAGATTTCGTCGAGGAGCATGATGCCCGCGTAGATTGGCCCTGGATTTTGAAGTTGTAAGTTTTTATGGGGGTGTGTAGTGCAGGAGGCTTACAATATGACTTCCATTTTTCCATTTCAGAATCTTGTCTGTCGGCTGTACGTGCGCGGGATCTAGGGCTACCAGGATCCGGGGTTGGTGTGAGTAACATGACAGCCGTGCGATACAATGGATACACGAAGCCGATATAGTTTGAAATCAGTTTCGCATTTCTTCGATAGATTCTTTGAAACACTGCCGCTGCAAATACTGCTAGGACGAGTGCTAACGGTGCGATTCCCCAGTTTTCGCAGAATGTGACGAGCCACGGATATTCTTCTAGTTTCTCTTCGATTGTGTGGATTTGTGGGATTATGGTGCAAGCGAGGCGGAGGAGTAAGCGTTTCAAGTTTTGAGGGAGTGATGGGGATACGTCCAGTCTTCTAAAAAGTTGGAGAATGAGGCCGGTTGTTGAGTCGTGGCGGAAATTAAATTGTGAAAATGTGTATTCGGTTTGTTGGGTGGTGCGGTTTGTGTTGGTGCGGTATTCGCTTCCGATGGGGACGGATTGGGAGCGTTTGTTGGTGGCGGAGGTGGGTGGTAGGAATGTGGGGCGCCAGGATTGGGGTCGTTGTTTTGAGTTTGTCGTGGTGGTGGTTGTAGGTGTGTCGGTGATGGATCCGCGTTTGCGGGAGACTACGGAGACTTTGTCCATGCTTGGAAGTGGGCCGAGGATAGAGTTGCGTTGTTCTACTGGTGGCGGTGGGGGTTCATCGGTGGACTGGGCTGATGCCTTCTTTCCAAACAGGGAAGCGACAGATTGTTTCACGTTTGAGAGTTTTGAGAGTGGGGATTGAGGTTGAATTTCCAGACCATCTTCAGAGTATTCTTGTTGTTGCTGCTGAGATTTCTTTATATTGATGGACCCGGCAAATTGGCCAAGACTGCGTCTGCTCGCGGGGGAACCAATCACTTCAAAAGAACCGTCCGAGTTGGACCCCGGCGTTGGAGGAAAGTTTCGTTTCATGTTAATCTCGGGCGTCTTTCCGCGTTCTGAGTGGATCGAGTTGGATCGACTTGATTTTCCGAATGTCATACGCGCTTCTGAGTACTGTGTATAACTCTGCTGCTGCTGTTGTTGTTGTTGTTGTTGTTGTTGTTGTTGTTGTTGTTGTTGTTGTTGTTGTTGTTGTTGTTGTTGTTGTTGTTGTTGTTGTTGACGTTGACCAGTGAACGATGCATAACCGCTGCCTTCTTGCGAGAATGAGTTTGGTGAGGCTGGGGAAGGGGATGTTTGTCGGTTTAGGCTTCCGTTGTAGTCGGAGGAGGAAGGTTTCAGGCTATTGTCGGACGCGTTTTTGGTTTCGGCGACTGCTTGCATGTTGTTGTTGTAGTCTTCAATAATTTTGGAACGGGGCCGGATGGAGCGGATTGAGCGGGTTGGACTGGTAGCGTCCATTTTTTGGTTTCTTCTGTGGGGGATGTGTGTGGGGTGATGTATATTTTTGGAACGAGTTTTTTTTTGGATTGGATTGGAGAAAGATTTTTTTTGACCGCACTTCCCATCTACCAAGTTTTACTTGATGTCAGTTTTCCTTCATGACTGTCTATAAAAGAGAACTCAGATTGATGCAACTGTTGCAGTCCAAGCGAGAAGGGGCCAGACGATATCGATAGACGCGCTTGAACTCTTGGTGGCAGAACCAGTTGTCGAAGGACTGACAGACACCGGCCCACTTGACTGCACAGCATTCCCCCACACTACAAACGCCATCTTCTTCGCGTCCTCCACAAACGCTTTAGAAACCTCGCTCACCGACGCTTTAAACCTATCACTCCCAGGAACCCCACCCAAACTCGCAAAATCACGCACAGTCGTTTCTTCCGGCTTAATAAACTCGAAAAAACAAGCTGCTTTGAATTGAGGATACTTTGCTAGAAATTCCGCGTTTAGGAACGATCGCCACCAGGATTGTTTCACTTGAACGCGTGTTATATCTTGGATGGGTGTTGGTGGGTGGTTGCCGTCTGTTGCCCAGCTTTGGTTGGCCCATGCAAAGTGGTAGGCGACACCAGTCTCGGCGAGGATGAATGGTTTGTTTCCGGCGGTGATGGTTGGGACTCCCGTGTCTGTGCAAAAGTAGGTGTAGAATGGGTAGTGGCCCCACGATGTGTTTGGGATTCCGCTTTCACGGCCTTGGAGGAGTCCTTCAAACTTTTTTTTTTTCTTTTTGTCAGGCTTTCGTTGGATTTTGTAGGGTTTTTTTTACCTTGTTGGGAGGGGCAATGTCGTTCGTTTCCCATGGATACATTGTACCGTATGCGTAAATGGATAGACCGACCCAGTCGACGTATTCATCGCCTGGATAGTAGATCAGGTATGGATCCTGCGTGTTTTGAGGGGTTAATTATGGCGCTTGATTTCAACAAGTTCTTCACGCGTGGACTTACATCCAACTCATCAAATTTGCCATTCTTGTTGGTGTCCAGTGTCTGAATCAGTGCCTTTCCTTCTTGTGTTGTAGCATCTGGGCTGTAGTTTTCTCCCGGATTGTTTTCGTCTTTCGCCCATGGGTAACCGTTGCCGCTGTTGGGTGCCTTTTTTTTTTTTTTTTTTTTTTTTTTTTTTTTTGGAAAAATGAAGCTGTTAGCTGTGAGGTGGATGGAATTTTTTTTTGGTGTAATGTACCCAGATGAAGGCTGCTTTCGATGCATCAGCGCCGAGTTGTTGTCGCCAGAATTGGATGCATCTGCGCCAAGTTTCTTTGAATTATGTGGGTCTCTGGCCGTATGAAAACCAGGAGCCGTTCATTTCTGGGCTGTTATGTTTTTTGACGTGTGAGATCAGTTGTATGGAAGAAATCCGTTTGATTTTCTGACTCACGCAAAACGGACAAACACTTTGCGGCCAGTGGCAATCACTGCCTTGATCCTGGCCAGCGTGTCTCTCAGATGCTCGTCTGTTTTTACATAAATATTCAGTGTTTGTTTTTTGAAGGTAAACGGGAATATCAATTGACCTGTGATGTTGTCCCCCAGTCCCTGGAAGGGATACACTGTCAAGTACGCCGAGGCATCTGAGTTGGACTCTTTCAAATGGACAATAAACTCGTCCACGATTTCAGGTTCCGGTTTAAACGGCTTCTTGCCGCTCATGTCGTAGTCCGTTTGGAAAAAGTTGAGTGGCTTGTATCCCAGGCGGGTGTTGACTGCCGAGGGGGTGTCGCTGGAGTTGCGGTCGTACCATGCGCCGCTGTGTTGATTTGAATACGGTTTAGTGTTGTTGTTGTTGGAAGGGATAGCATGCTGCTTGATGGTGCTGAAGGGATGGGAGCAGGGATCATGATGATCAGTGCATAGAAGTCACTCACAGCAACACCTGGCCTACACCTGGCTCAAGCGGGGCCAAGGATAGCGCAGCAAGAGGCAGCGTTGCAGTCAGAGCAAGTGCCAACTTCATAGTGGCTTGTTTTGAATGTTGAGTGATTGTTTTCTTTTGAGTGACAGGGCTCAACTCTTGAAGGCCTTTTTGACAGCATCGATTGGACAAGAGTCAGATGGACTCGCGTGTTTTATTCGTTGGTGTCCCTGTGCGCACTGGTTGTTGTTGTTGGGAGGGATGCAGAGAGAGAGAGAGAGAGAGAGAGAGAGTAATCGCAATGCACGCGTTCCTTCAGCAGACCAGTACAGAGAACTGTTGCTGGCTGGCTGCTCTGAACCACTCATGCCAAGCAATGTTGAACTACTGCACAGATTGAACACTGTCAGATATACCCGGATTTACTTAAAAGTGGATAAATACGTTCTTGAACCTTTGCAAGTTGAACACTGCAAACAAAAAAACTGGTTCGAAATGGCTGCTTCGTACGCAACATTCGACTCCACTGGCAAGACTCCAACTTTCCAAGATACCCACGGCGATGACATTTCTGTGAAGAAGCGGGAGAATGCCTTCCTGAAGCGAGTACTTCCGTGAGTGTCGAGTGATGCTGTCCCGCACGCATTCCCCATCTGCCTGGCTGGCTTCCTTCCTTCCTTTCGCTTCTCTCGCGCAGATGGCTTGCTAAACCCTCATTGCCTGCTTTGACACAGTCAGCAAGTCGATGATGTCCCTGTAACGTGGTCAAGGCGTACTCTTCTTTGCACTCTGATTGTTGTCATCATCTGCGTAAGTCAACTCCCACTGGTATTTGTGCATAAGTTGACATTTATCGATGTACTCCAGATTCTGGCCGAGAGTTGGGTCATGATTATGGAAGCTGAACTCCGAGCCGCGCTCGTTGATGTTTATTCCGACATCGATGAAAGGGAAATGGTTCTAGCAGCAAACTCAAATTTCAAAGTTTCCACGACCTATCACGCCGTATTCCAAGCGTCCTTTGTGTTTTGGATGTTCATGACCTACGACGCCATCAAGTATTACAACCTGGCCCAAGTCATTGCTTGCAACTTTTACATTGCTGGGCTGTTTGTATACAGCCTGTTGCAAATTGTGCAAATCAAGAAAGATACGCAGGAATTCACATATGAGGGTCACGAAATTGTAACGGGTTCTTTCCTCGCTTCGCTGGTTACCCTACCGTGTGTCATAGCATTATACGCCCCCGTGTTTGCTTACTTGACGAGGCGGCTTCATCATGATTTTGGATGGAGGATATTTCGAATTGCTGGTGGAAATCGCACGATTGACAAAGGTTTGTTTCTGTGTTTCGAGATATTCACTGCAAAACGCTAACATTCGATTTACTTGGGAAGCTTTCATGCACTACCATATTTTCCTCCTGTTTCTCAAGTTTTCCATGTTCTTTTTGGTTGGCTTCACAGTCATTGGATTGGTCCTCACACAAGTATCACGGCATGGTATTGCCATCATTGGCATCTCAATCGCCATGGCGGCATTCATTGCCCCACTTATTGGTTATTTCGGGGTACGCCGAGAAAGTGGAACCCTTATGACGCTTTTCATGTTCTGTTACCTGGGACTCATTGCGTTTGTCGGTGAGCGCGTCTGGGCAGGTTTTACCCGAAAAGGAGGCAACGGTGTTGGGGTTGGTACAACCAAACTTGATGAATTTGATCGCGCCAAAATCCCGTTCTGCATGTACGCGGGTGTTGCGATCGTGTTGTTGATGGGAGCTATGGTTTGGGGTAGTATCTGTTGGTCCAACTTTGGGAAAGGGTTGAAACAGACGTTTGAGTTTGATGCAGCGAGGAAAAGTGGCGAGTATGTGAAGCCTGATGAAGATTTGGATTGTTAGATTTGATTCTTCGTTTTATTTTGGTGTGCAGCGCATAAATACCTGTCATTTTCTCGTATTTATTAAAAAGTTTCGTAAATATAAATATGGGACGGCGGAAAAAGAACAGCTTTGAGGATGACTACGACTCATCCGACAGCGGCGGCGGAGGCGGCAACGACAAGGATGAATTCGATATGCACGGAATGGATGCGGATGAGCGTGATGAGGCGCGGCTGTTTCAAAGTGAGTTTGCTTGCAGTTCTGCTGAGTTCATTCGAAAAAAAAAAAGCTTGCGAAAGAAGTGTTCAAATTCACACACGGCTGACGTTTTCTTCTGGGTTTCAGATCCCGGAAGAAGGCGAGGCCGGCGGTTCACAAAAGAAGACGCGGCGTTGGGAATCTTTGCGGACGATGATGCTGATGGTCAAAGAGATGACGGCCCGTCCGGAAGAGGCTTGGGGTCAGGAATTGCGTTTGTAAAAACGGATGCTGTGAGTCAGGAGGATTCGGATGTGGATATGCAGCCGGATGATGGGTCTGATGACGAAGAGGGCTCTGATGCATCAGAGGGCGCTGTTGATATGAGACAGCCAAGAGATGCGAATGTTGAGGAGGATGAAGAAATGGAGTCGGAGAGGCCGCGTATGGGGCTTGGAGACGGGCAAAAGATGGATGTTGGGCTTGGGTTTGCAGATTTTGGTCCAAAGCAATCGAGCGCTCGAGCTGGCCTTGGAGCATCAAACTCAACTCAAACACAGAATACCCAGGAACCCTCGAAATTTGCTTCGAAACTGCAGCGAAAGGAGCCAACCCCAGTTGCACCGAAAAAAGCGCCGATTGTTCTCGATGCACGTCAAAAAGCTGCAAATGCCACGCGATTGAATCCAAAGCCTGATAAAGAGTTTATGAAGTTTGATAAAGATGGAAAGGGGCTGTCGTTTTTGCTTAAAATGGGATATAAGCCTGGGTCTGGTCTTGGAAAGGATGGAGTGGGTATTGTGAATCCAATCGATGTTAAATTGCGGCCTCAGGTAAGCTATCGTGTGTTTTTTTTCTATCTATCGTACCACATGATCCTGACTCGCACACAGAAAATGGGTATCGGTCACAAAGGCTTTGACGAACGCACAAATACAGTCAAACTCGAACAAGCCATGAAACGCGCCGAACGTGGCGAAACTGGCGACTCGGACAATGACGAAAACGAAGCGGCTGCCCCTTCAAAAAAGGATAAAGTCGCGAAAGTCTCTGTCGACCAATGGAAGCGCGGAAACAAGAAAAAAGTATCCTACAAAACTGCAGATGAGCTATTAAAAGAGCAGCAAGATACTCTGGCTCCAGCTGCGCGCGCGGCCGGAAGAAAAACCAAAATTATCGACATGACTGGTGCGCAGGCTCGGGAGTTGGAGAATATGGCGGAGGCAACGAGTGTGAGTCGTATTGCTGCGTTGAAAGAGGCTGCATCGCATTTGGTGGAGTTGCGATACAATGTGCGGACCATGGCTTCGGAAGCAGAATTGGATTTGGTGCGGCTTTCGAAAGCAATGACGCTTGAAGCGAATCAAGTTTCGCGCGCGGACTCGGAGATTTCTGCAATGAAAAAACGGATAGAATTGTTGGATTTGAAAAAAGTCCGATTGAAGCAAGTGATTGAGCTTGCCGGGCATGTGGTTGAAGAAGGCAAAAAGCTGGAGCGAAAATCGTATCACGAAGAAAATGCGTCAGAATCGATTGCTCATGACATGGATGTCGCGTTTGGGGCGCTGTTTCGTCGCATTCACACGGACTTTTTCGACGAGTATGTCGAGCATCGATTAGATACCCTCGTTGTTGGCGCGATGGCGCCTTTAATCAAGAAGATGCTTTCTGGATGGGTTCCTCTGCAGAATCCTAAGTTTGGGTTGGAGAATTTCAGGAATTGGAGGATTCTATTTCGCTTTTCTGTGAAAAAGGGTGGGATTACAGAAAATGGGTGTGGCTCCAGTCGTTCGAATGCAGAAACTGTCAGGAGTATGACGCCATTCGAGAGCATGATGTACAATATCTGGCTGCCAAAAGTTCGGCAGGATGTAAAGTAAGGCAGACTGCCTGCTATTTTTCCACGTTACCAAACTTGTCTTTTTTACTTAATTTACAGTAATAACTGGTCGCCACGAAATCCAGACGCTCTGACTATTCTCCTGGAATCATGGTATCCTTCATCTCCCACGCCAGAAATTATCATTACTGGAGGTTTGCCAGAACTTGCAAACGCATCAGCACCTCATTTACTCCCACCATGGGTGTTTGCCAACATCATCAACCAGCTCGTTCTACCAAAACTCCTCAATGAAATTTGAACTGTGGGATCCACGAAGTGACGCAAACCTCCCTCATACCTGGCTCTTTCCATGGCTACCCATTATGCATGCAAAGTTCATGCAACAGATTGTCGACCCAGTTCGACATAAACTGTCTATCTATTTTATGGACTGGCATCCATCCCACTCTCAAGGGTTATCTCTGTTGAAGCCATGGGCGGATGTACTTTCCCGGAAAAAACTGCAATCTCTCATCACGAAAGGTGTTCTGCCGAAACTTGTTGCCACTCTGCGGCATGAGTTTCAAGTGAATCCTGCTGCTCAAAATAACACTGCCCTCGAACACGTATTGGAGTGGAGAAGCTTGATCCCTCAAACGCTCTTGTCACATCTTCTCGAAACAGAATTCTTTCCCAAATGGATTCAAATCTTGTGGTTATGGCTTTCTTCACCGAATGTTTCATATGATGAAGTTTCTCGATGGTATTCTGCGTGGAAATCATTCTTTCCTGAAGAAGTCTTGGATTGGCCAGGGATGGTGGAAGGATTTAAAGTTGGCTTGGATTTAATGAATCGGAGCTTGTCTTTGCGCGAGGGAGAGAGTTTGGGGTCTGTACCGCGTCTTGTTCCGATGGCCGAACGGGAAGAACTGCGAGCCAAACTGTTTGGCAATGGAGACAAGAATAGTGTCACTGGAAAACCCGAACTCATGCGACGCAAAGAAACGGCGATTGGATTCCAAGAGCTTCTTGAACGGACGGCGGCGAAATCTGGGCTGGCATTGTTACCGACGGATCGCACGCATACGTCGGGTAAACCTGTGTTTAAGCTTGTTGGTGAGATGGCTGCATTGAAGAAGCAGGTTCTGTTTTACATGGATGATGGTGTTCTGTTTGTGTATATGGGTGGCGCTGTTGGGGATGAGGGTGGGGTTTGGGAGGCGACTGCAATTGATAAGGTTGTTGGTATGGCGCTTGGGCGGTGATGTCTCGTGCGCTCCCACCATTGATATCAGACTTCCCCCATTTTTTCAGACATGGAAATGTTTTAGGCAAAGTTTAATGGCAGAGAAGGTTACCCCAACAATAGCAATAAAAGAATGAAGGAAGAAAGAAAAGAAAAAGAAACAGAAAAAAAGTAGCAACGAGACAAAAGAAAGGAAAAAATAAACATAGGACAGGCCCCAATTTGAACCTCCCCCCAAAAAGAGACCAATCTAATGCGAGGCCACGATTTCGTCATGTTCCTCCCACGATGTATACTCATCATTCGGATGTAAATCAAAGATGGTCGACTGTGAGAATGACCGCTCAACTGGTTTAACAGATGCGGGTGGGCTGCTTTGAGTCTGGACGCTCTGAACGTACGGCGGAGGAGGCTGAATAAAGTTCATCCTCGGGGAGGTTGGAAATGAGGTAGGTGCAGATGAAACATCACTAACGAAATCTGTAGACGAGGAGAACGAACTTGAATGAGAGTGTTGAGATGAAAACTGCTGCTGTTGCTTTAGGTGTTGATTTTGTAATTGTTGCAGTGGTTGAAGTTGTTGCTGCTGAATGTAATATGGAACTGGTGCTGATGTGACTAAGCCAGGTGTTGCCGATCCGTTACTTCGGTTCGAGTGAAACTGTTCGTCCAGTCTGTGGGCTTTCAGTCCTTGTAGCACCAGAATTTCGTCTGGACCATGTTCAACTGACGCGTTTACGAGTGTTTCTACCTCATCGATAGCCAAGGTAGGAATGGAAACGATTTCGCCTGGAAGCCGTTCGTGCCCACCAAAGACATGCACCACTCCAGGTTCTTCGGGTACTGGATGTGACGCTGGGTGGCCTTTGAGAGTCGGTTTTGCGGCAACTTCGTAGGTGAGTTTATCAGTCCATAACTGCAGCATCTGAGCATGGATTTGGGGAATGGCTTGGTACAAGAGACCAGTGACTGGGATTGCGAACCAGTCGAGATAGTTCCAGGACGTTCGGAAGCTTTGAAGTTCCGCGCGGCGACCGAGGTGTTGCACCCGTTTTCCGATTCCGACAGCGACTCCATTCACGTATTGCGTGTTTTCGTTGGTAAGAGGTTGTGCGTCGCCTGCTTGAGAGAGTTGCCACCGTGTGACTCCCACCCATTGCTGGTATTGCTCGTAGTTGTATGCGCATGCGATAATGGAGAAGATGGAGATGAAGCGGATGTAGCCACAAATTTCTGCTGCGAGCATCACCATTGGGTGAACTGCTTCAGACGTGATAAACTGCCAGTATTGAATTGAAAGATTTGATGGAGTTGGGCTCAAGGGAACTAGCAGGCCGACGATGGCAATGAGCATGAACATGTGCCCACCAACAATATGTGCCTCAGATAGTCGATGAATCAAAACAAGCAGTTTCCCAACGTGGAAGTGCAAATCTTCGTCCATGACATTTTTGTTCTTTCCGTCCGTCTTCTTTTGGGTTGTTTTCCTGCCAATCACGGGGGTGACGTATCCAGGCGCAATAATTCCCAGTAAGGCCATATGGATTGTGTATCCGAAATCCAAACAACCCCACAAATGCCGCTTAGCCTGGCCGTATCGCGCTCGCATAAACCCAATTGCGCCACTCCCTTCTGGTCCTTCAATGTTGCAGCAAGATGCGGGCGAAAAGATGGGCGTGACCTTTATCCGTCCTTCCGTTGCGAAAAAGCACTTTAAAAACATGTGCATATCTTCGCCGAGACCTTCAGAACCAACATCCCAGAAATCAACTGCCTTGATGAGCTCCATTGGAAGCGAATAAGCGCTGCACGGGATTGTGATTGGAGAGAATGGGACGTAGTTTCCCATAACACCGGCAGACCAAAGCATATCAGACAGGCGCACAAACACTGGAACATCCTTTGCGTTTCTGATGGATCGCCAGAGGTGTTGTTCGTGTCAAAAGTGATTAGTAATTTTAGGGTTAAGTTGTTTCAAAAAAGCACGTTTCAAACCTGTCAAACACCGTCGATGGGGCATAGATATTAAACATACGAGTTTCTGATGGCGCAGTGGTGTAGTGAAAGGTGACGGCGTTGAAATAGTCCTCGGCAAAGGCCGTGTCTGCGTCCATGACTGTGAACACATCCAACTTCATGTTTTTACTCTTTTTGGTCATCTGCCGCGCCGCCCACGACACGTTCGAGTGTTTTCCCGCAGTTTCGCCCTCAATACCCCGTGGGTGTATTGTGTATACGATTTGGAGGAAGCAATCGATGTATCGTGACACAAGAGTCATGGCCTTTTCTTCGCTCCCTGCCTCGCCTGCCTCCATGGCCAAACAGACCTTTTGTGATTCAGATCGATGAGGTTAGCAAATGATTGAGCGAGTGAGTTGGAAGGGGTTGAGAGATGCTTACTTTGTATTGCGAAATCGCCCGGGAATGCGAGGCCAGCACATCGAGCGTCTCGCAGAGGGTGTCCATGTTTTCTTTGTAGTTTGGAATGATGATGACATGGTTGATGAGGTTGAAGGAGAGACCTTCGCTATCGACTCTTTCCAGCCCACCACCACCCCCACTTTCAAGAGCCCCCATGTCGATACGACTAGACACCGTAAGACCTCCAGAAGACCTCTCCATATGCTGCTCCCACTCCTTTGGCCAGTCCGTGTAAGAACACTTTGCGGCCATTCGCTTTGCGTGGTATGCGCCGTATGCAACCCTCAGTGACGCCATCAGCGACAGCACGTGCACAAGAACAAAGTACACCGAGAACAGCAGCGGCGCGTGGGCAGGGCCAAGTAGCCCAAGCACAAACACCGCAACCAGCCACACACCGGGCACCCGCTGCAGCACGGCCTTCCAGGGCAGCTGGACGATCTGCGCAACGAGGGGGGACACTGTCTGCATCGAGGGGTACCGTGCGAGATGGGGGATGGTTGTGTGAAACAAGACGCTCAATTGGGCGATAAATATAATGGGTTTATGTAAAAATAGAGAGAAATGTTATTTCACTCAAAATTTAGATTGTTCGTTTCTTTGTTTCTGGTGCGCGATTGGACGGCGGGCATCCAACAGATTTCTGAGGGTAGTTTGCACGTCGAGAGCATAGAACTGCGCGATTTTGCACTTTGTTATTCTGATGCGACAAGCGCTTCATTGACAGCATGCTCTAATATTGATAACCTCATCACTCGCTTAATATCCACCACCACTCACGTGTTCCTCATCCTCTCCACTCGACCTCCTCGACAAGCTTAACTTTCTCTGAGTTTCTTTCATATGCCAGCCTCGATAGCTCAAGAGCTCTTGCAGACAACTCCTCAAAACTGATCACACCAGTTTTCGCGCCTCTTTTACCCCGTCCTTGTGCATTACCACGCTTTCCAGAATTTGACTTTTTGTTATTGGCAGCGTTTTTGAAGTTGAAACCTTGCTCGCTGTCAGCCTGAGCATATGGGTATGTGGACTGCTCGTAATCAAAGGATTGCGACTCTTGTTCGTTCCATTCGTCAGATGGAAGCTGGACGGAAGGAACTGTGAAACAGGGCTGAACGTTCTGTCAAAGTTCGATTGTAAGCAGAAATAAACATCCAGTAATCGACGCTGTAAACCTTCTCATCGTCCGGTGTGTATCGGTATGCAGATTGTTCGTCAAACTTAAATAACTGAGGCTCAGGCCTTGAACCAGGTGGCGATCGCTGTGTCTGCATTAGCTTCTTTTTGCGCGTCTCTTGTCGTCGCGCTTGCGCATTCGATTTGATGTCCACTTGTATATCCTCCAAGGTCTTCACTTCATCTTCCGATTCGGGGTCAATCAGCCATGGTTTCAGGGCGGTCGATGCAGCCTGTTTAGCAAGCTTTCTTTGGCTGAACGCACGCGGAGTCCAATCTTGCTGCTCATCATCACTGTCCTCGACTTGATTTCGAAATTCTGGTTCGTTTTCGGCCGCAATATCATTTTCATTGATGTTTAATGTCAATGTTGCAGCTTCTGCTGGAAACGTGTGATTGATTCTTTGGGTTTGTTTGTGAGTTCAGAAACTGATGCCAAGGTAAAGAGTCAAGCCGGCCTTACTTTTCAAGAAGGGCACAGTCATCCCTTTGGGTATCCATTGATGCAATGTCTTCATGTTCGTATTGCCCCTCTTCAAGTCCCCATTCCTCCTCCGAGAGATCGACGGATATTCGGGCCATATTCAGTTCCGTTTTGATAGCGACAGCGGTTTTTGTGTAGCTGGCACAGTTGGCACAGCTGGCGCAAAGAAACGTCTGATACGTCTGCGTGGCAATCGATTGTGTCGGAGTCTTGGCAACTGGTTTCAAAGTGATTGTATCATCGCAAACTGATGCGTTTGATGATTGGACAGAAGTCGTCGAGGAGCTTTGCCGCCGCTGTGCAGAGAACGAAGCTGATTCTGCGGACGAGTTTCGCCACGGTTGCGGGGCCGGATATTGAGGGGGTGGTGCATGGGTGTACTTTTTCGATTTCTTTGAACCGTTTTCTTGGTAATAAGAACTTGAAGATGAAGAAACGGCGGAGTGCCGGCTGTACGAGAGCGTGGTTGACGCAAAAGAGTCAGTGGAGGCAAAGGACGCCGTGTCCTAGTTCGCGTACCAGAAAATGCAACATTTAAGAGATTCAGTACAGATGGCATTAAAGATGGTGGTGAGTGAGTTGCGCACCTTTTGCCAGTTCTTGCGATTCTTTTTTTGTGACGTTTCACACTCGACACTTTCCATTATCTTCGACAAGCAAAACGGTGAGAGTCTGGGTTTAGAATAAACAGGAAGGTACCTTTTCATGGAAATCAGGCTGCGTCTCCCAAGGCGGGGTAGCGTCAGTCTGTTGTGGAGAAACACCTTCTGCCCCCCACTCGCCAGTCGGAAAAAATTCCGCAGCCGCAATGGAGAACTGCGATTTAATTGATCGAATGCGGGAAGGGGCTGCCGATCCGTTTCGATACGCCTTTGGCAGCTGCTCGGTTGGTTCTGCCGTTGTAGCCGTTTCGGTTGTTTGCAGCGGATTGCGAATGCGCGAGACTGGTGGTTGCATGGTCACATTGCTCAGTTGGTCTTGTCTCTTCAGAATGGAGTACTTTGGGGTCGGTGAAGTTGTTGGTTGAACTTGATCCTCCAACTTTTCTTCTTCACCGGCATCTTCGGCAGCACCCCACTCGTCCTCCGGATATTCGACCGCAGCAAATGTGAACTCCGGCAGGATGGACCGCACAGGCGGCGGTGCTGCCGACACCTTACATCCTGGACGGTACCCCTTGCTTTGTTCCTGTTTCGTTCGAGTAATCCAGTCAGCAGTCTCTCTGGATGCGCTCGTATAAATGCATACCTGGGTACCGCCCGATGACTGCGCGACTCTGTCAGCATGTCCCCTCATTCGTCCTTCATCAAAACGAAAGAAATCAGACCCTCCATTTTATTTTCACCGTGGGAACAGCTTGACAAACCACAGCGCGGACTTGTCCATCTATGGACCCTGTATCAAATCATGCTCCGTAGCCGCCCATGCCAGCAGGGCTATCTCGGACAATGACTGACATACGCCGCGTCCGAGAACTATCCCAGCCAATCTCCAGTCCCAGGAGACTTCCGGCTTGCTTCATGCGTCCTCGGAGCTACTTCTAGCAACGCCGATTCGAACACATTTGCTCCATTGTGCGGGATCGATCCATGGCCGTGTTGGAGTGCCAGCAGATCCGTGTCATTGCTGAATCCAAGGCGTTGTAATTCGATGGCGCCATGGTTGATGTTCGCAGCCAAACACGCAAGAAAGCAACGCAATTCCACTCCAGGAATCACCTTCAGAATAGACCTTCGATTCAAGAGCAGTCGCAGGAACCATACAACGACGCAGCAACCATCGAATGAGACAAGTCCAAACCGCATCCCACTGGGCGAGCGTCTCGAGGAGGTCGTCATGAACTACTTCGCACTCAATTACATCACTTGGGGCGGACCACAGGTGGCACTGTCTGCGCTATACTTTATTGTTGGTTGTTGGCCACTTCAAGTACACCATCGCTTTTCTGCCAGGCAAGCATTGCTGTGATGCTAAATTTGTTTGTTGTTAAGAAAAGTGGATCTCCGAGGAGATGTTTGCGGAGCTATATGCCATCCCGAACGCGCTGCCTGGGTCAGTTTATTCCGCTTATTTCGACACTGTTTGTGTTGTTCTGAGTACGAATGCCCCATGTTGAAACACAGTCCTCCAGTCAGTCAACTCGCCTTCATGATTGCATTGATTCGAGGAGGCGTTTTACCAGCCGTGGTTTCATTCCTTGTGTGGAGGTCTGTTTGGAGTCGATCATTTTTATCAGGGACATCCCGGTTTTGATCTCAACCAAAACATTTGAAATACAAAACATGCGCTGATCCACCCAAAACCCACAACTCACCCCCCATCAACAAAACAACAGGCCTCCCATGCAACCAATTCGGCGGCCAAGAACCCGGCTCGGAAGAAGAAATTGTAGACTTTTGCTCACGCACATACAATGTCGACTTTGACCTTACGACCAAGATTGAAGTGAACGGACCCAACACGGACCCCATCTACAACTTTCTCAAGTCTTCCACGGACGGTAAAGATATTGCGTGGAACTTTGGCAAATTCTTGGTTGGAAAAGATGGTGTAGTGATTGCGCGTTATGCTCACAGTGTAGCTCCTGAGGAGTTGGATGCGCCGATTGCCAAGGCGTTGCTTTGAGTTTTGTTTGGCGGCATTTTTTCGCGGGTACTTGTCTTGAAAATATAAAAAAACACACAAATCTTTGCACACACAAATGCTGTGAGTCTTTTTCTTATGGGTCACTCGTCCATGTCGCCCCATTCGAGAAAGCATTCCCGACAGACAAATGGAATATATTCTCATTTTTTTTACTTTTATTTTACGCGTTCAATTTGATTGGTTGAATTTGTCATCAACAAAGCGAGCAGACAGACGGACGGAGTCACGCACGTACTTAGGATACACCCTCTGCTAGCACGCCCTCTTATACACCCACCCACACTCCATCAACCGTCAAGACCCAATTCAGGTAAAAACAAAGCCCCCGCAAAAATCCACATTTCACGTATTTACCCGTCAAGCCCGACCGACCCGACTGGAATTTGACCCAATATTAAAAAATTAAATTGGACACATAACCCAATCCGACCACCCCATCCTCAACAAAGAGAAAAACGAACAACACAGGTGCCCAGAGACCTCATCTGTCCGATCCTTCTGCCCAACTAACTGCACACACTCTTGCACCACCCCCACACATCTCAACTGTCCATGCTTTTCCCAGATAACAATGACCGAATCCCGTCTCTCGGTCTCCGACGTCCGCGCAAGCACTGACAGCACCAATTACCCACGCATCCCACGCCCAGCATCCAAGATGTCTGATCGCGGAAGGTAAAAAAAACCATTTTTCTCTCTCTCTGTCTCTGTCTTTCGTGTGACAAAAGAAATTGGGGGGGTACTCATGACCACAAAACAAACAACAAACAATCGCCAGCAAACTCTTTTCATGGCTCATGACCAAAAAGACCAAAATCGGAGTCATGCCCATGCACAATGATACAAAAAACGCTTCTGCTGCTCCTCAATTTGGAAATCATCAAAAGCACTTTATCCCACCTTCGTCACCGCTTCCTTCCGAACCCGTTACCAGCACAATCACCATCCTAGAATCCGAACCAACCACCACCACTCCACAACAAGAAACAACTCTGAAAAAACCGCAACATCAAAAACCTGAATCCCGCGTATTGGAGTACTTTGCCAAACGGGCCGGCGGCGGCAACCAAACTGACGTGTCCGTACAACACTCACGCGAGCAAATCTCACAGATCGTGAATGGAGTTGCACTCAACAGTAAAGATCAGCAGCAGCAGACGCTTGTTTTGAAGGATTGCCGTCAACTGCTCAATTCGGATGTCCTGGCTCTGGCGCATGCGCTCGCTTCAAACACGCATTTGACGGAACTTGACTTGTCCAATACTCGTACAAGCACTGCAGCTGCGATTGAGCTGGCAAAGGTGAGTTTTCTCGCTTTTGTTTGTGAAAATATGTTCAGTAATCACACCCCCCAAAAAAAGGCACTTGAAAAAAATTGCACGCTCCGCGTTTTAAACCTTGAACGAAATCTGATTGGTCCACAAGGAATGCAAGCACTTGCGGCCAGTCTTGCCGTCAACAAGACTTTAAACGTGTTGAAGTTGGATGGACAGTATTTGGACATGGATATGGACACGGAGGCAGTGCTGGCATCTGCTGTGCTCAAGAATTCAAGGTGAGAGAGGAGAGAGTGTGTTTTTACACCTGTTGCTAAGTGTGTGTGAAACTGATTTTGTTTGTTGTTTTGATTGGATGGATGGATGGATGCAGCCTCACAGGCATCACAGTCTCTCTTCGTGATGCTTCTGCGCGTAAACAGTTGTTTTATGCAATTCAAAGCAACCGCAGCCAAGTCGCGCCGTAGACAAACCAGAAAGTATTCCGATGACGATAGTAACAATGGCCTCATCACAAATACAGACAGAACCTCTTGAACAGTATCCTTTTTTTTTTTTTTTTTTTTTTTGTTTATGTAGAAACGCTTACTTTCTAGATTACTTTCTTCTTTTTTTCTTCTCTTTATAGATCTCCTCTTCTAATTTACTTGTTGAATAAAATGCAAAAGTACATTGTGTAACAGTTGGATCAAATTATTAATACAGTAAACAGTTTATTAGTTACAAGATCCGCACTTTTCAAGCCCAATCAAACACGACGCAAGTTATTCTTTTAAATCAAGTTTTCCAGACTCATGGCATTCCTCCGGACCTGCAGAGGTGTCATTGGCGTGACTGCCATTGGAGTGACTGGCGTCAACAGAGCTTCTTGATTCTGCTGCTGCTGCTGCTGCTGCTCCGCATGTGGATGTGGAATCCGCACACTCAACGCCAGCGCACCAGAACTTGTCGCATCCACTCCAAACGAACTACTCACATACTGCATCGTAACTTCCCTCCGATACGCCGCCTCCTGCGACACCCTCCTCATTTTCGCGCGTTGATTTTGAAACCAATTGCGTACAGCCTTTTTTGTCATACCCAACCGCTGTGCAATTGCATCATGCTGTGTACCAGAAGGCGTCGCGTTTTGGTTGAATAGTTGCATGAGGATTTTGACTTGTTGTTTTGTTGCGCGTGAGTTTGCGGTGGTTGGGCCGAGGATTTTGTGGATTTGTGTGGTGGAGGTGGTGGGTTGGGAGGGCTGTGGGGATGTTGATGCGTGGTGCGTGTGTGTGTGGAGTGTAGTTGTTGGTGGCATGGGCTGTTGTTGTTGTTGTTGCTGGTGCTGGTGCTGGTGCTGGTGGTAGTAGGTTGCATTGCCGGAAGCCGCCACCCCCGCGGCAGAATATGTCGGAAGGTACAGCGGCTCTTGCGGGGTGATGATCATTTGCTGCTGGTGATGGTGGGTGGTATGAACTGAGGCTGGGTACTGCAATTGTTGTTGTTGCTCCAAAAGATGAGAAGAAGCCATCTTGAGCGGCGGTAAATAGACGGCATTGGTTTGTTGAGACGACGACCGATGCGACCACATGTTGAGCGTGGGCAGCAAGCTGAATTGAGGACGCTTCAATTCCATATGCGGGGACGGTGATGCTTCCGGGTTGAGAGACATGGTAGTTGTTTCAGGGCTGCCAAAGGTGGATGCAGGCAGTGAAGTCATTTTTGGGGGGAAAGTAGCAGGAAGTAAGTAGGGGGGAGATGTGGTAAAAGTGGGAGGAGCAGGTAGTTTGTTGCAGTTGTTGAAGTGTGCGTAGCGAGATCAAGAGAGAGCGACCAGGTGGATTTCAAAAGAGATTTGGGGAATGGGATGGCTTGAATTTTATATGCGCTTGTAGCTGCTGTGAATAATAAATTTGGGATGTGAAAATGAATCAGTTTTTTGTTGTTTTGCTGATTAGACTTGCTCATGACATCTCCAACTCCACTCTCAAATAATCCATTTTAAGGTTGTTTCAGACGCAATTCAGAAGTAGCGGTTGGCTCAAATACTTGTCATGCAACGAGCGGCGCTGCACAACTATAACGCAATTATATCTATCATAACGAGCGGCGCACAAAGAAGGCGGACGGACATCTGGGCAAGTTTGCCAAAAAAAAACCACAAAAAGTCAACAAATTTTTTTTCTTTTGATGACACACATTTCAAAGCGTTTTGAACCCTAAAAAAGAATGAAGGAGGCGGGCAAGCAAGCAAGCAAGCAAGCCTATTGAAAATGCTGAATAAAAAAGAGAGACGTCGTCGGAGTGTCATTTTTGAGCGCATAATATAATTTATTGGTTATTGTCGTGTCACTGGATCGATCGATCGATCCCTTATCAGTTTAGGGGCTCAAACAAAAACGTTACGTGACGCGAGCATCATCATCAGAACAATATAATAAGGGCATATGGCTTGTGACGGAGCTCAGTCCGAAAATGGGAAAGAGACAAACATGAAAAGAACAACAACCACATTATATTCTGATCCTTGAATGATTTTAATTGGATTGGATTGGATTGGATTGGATTGGATTGGATGATGACTCACTCAGCCACTCACTCCAATTGCATTTTTATAAACTGCGTGCGTTATTCATAAATTAGTTTTTAAAAATGCAACGAACGCAGAAATGGCTCAGAATTATATCTTCTTCTTCTTCTTCTTCTTCTTCTTCATCTTCTTCATCTTCATATCGTTCTTTTCTCGTTATTCGCAATTATTAATGCACACTCCCGCTTTATTATTCCCACAACCCACACCCACACCATATATTATACAACACAGAAACCACAAAAAAAAAACAAAATTACATTAACGCCTCTACACTCATCACATTGCGTCTCACTTTCTGACCACTCTCCATAGAAATACCCAATCCCTCCTCAGTTTCTATACACTGAGCCGGCGGCGATTCATTGCTGTATTGTTGTTGTTGCTGTGCACTGTGCTTTTCAAAATGTTCTTGTTTCGGCTGCCGCTCGTGTTGATCGAGAACCCATTGCAACGGCCGTAGAGGGCCTACAGGTGGACTGAGCGGTGTAGGTTGTTGTTGGATCTGGTGTTGCGCGTGAGGATGATGATACTGTCCAGACATGGGTACTGCAAATTGACTGGAATGGACCATAGAATTTGGGTACGCTGATACTTGATGCGATTCATGCGAGTAGTCCATAGGACGGTATTCGAAACTAGAAACTCCTCCTCCTCCTCCTTGATACTGATGATGATACTGTGAATCAGGGATCGGAGAATGTTGTCCGCGTAAATATCGTTCTTCTTGTTCCTGCCGTCGAACCTTTGCGCGTTGGTTTTGAAACCTTTGTGGGAAAAGAATTTCAAAGGGAGGAAAGAAGTCTGAACAACAATACACACACCAATTCCTAACAGCCTTTTTCGACATGCCAATACGCTCGCTAATGGCTTGATGCATCATTCCAGACGGCATGGCATTCTCCAAGAAAATCTTTTCCAGCACTTTGAGTTGAGCTTTCGTGGCACGAATACTGCCGCTCGTTGGTGGAGTAATGAAGCGTTGCTGCATGACACTGCTGCCGCTCTGCTGCTGTTGCTGCTGGTTATGATTCGCATGGTGATCAACATGCTGCTGTTCATACGAAGGCCCCACTACTACTCCTCCTCCTCCTGCTGCTGCTGCTGCTGCTACTGTCGATGATGGCAACTGATGCACTTGATGCACTGCAGCCACTGGATAGTGTTGTTGTGATTGTTCTGAAAATCGGGCTTGTGAATGGGCTTGACTCGGTGCGACATAAATCTCATTCTGATGCACACGCTCTTTCAGCGCATCATGATATGACGACGACAGCGGCATGATGCCAACAGCAGCAGAAGAAGGATGAGCCATGTACGTGTGGTGGTGGTGGTGGTGGCGGTGGTGGTATGCATGGCGGGACGATGCATGTGACAGCGTGGCTGGGCTGATGTTGGAGCTTTTGGAGCTGGGGATGGTGGGTGCTGAATGGTGGTGCGTTGATGCATCTGCATGTGCGTGAGTGTAGTGGTGGTTGGGTCTGTATGCTGCTGTTGCTGCTGCTGTGGCGGGTGGCGGTTGCATGCCCAGTGCCGATGAGGGTGGAGATGGCATGTCGCTGCTGCTGCTGCTGCTGCTGCTGCTGTGGAAGGCGGCTGAAACACTGGCGAGGAGGGACAGCTGATGTGGATGCTGCTGCTGCTGCTGCTGCTGCTCTCTGCTGAGTGTGGTGGAGTGAGTGTTGCGGGTGTGGTTGCTGTTGGTTTGGAGGGCAGCAGGTGGTGGAGTGTTATTGGGTTGCAGTTGGGAAGAGCAGTTGTGCATGGGAAAGATTGGGTAAAAAATAAAAATAAAAAATATTTTGATAAAATGCGGGCATTTGGTGGTAACTTGCTGTCAAGCCCGACAGTTTGATTAAAATAAATAAATTGATGAATTGCGCAGCGCACAAGCCATCAAAATGTTATTTTTTGTTTTTGTTGAGAAGATATCAGAAGAAGCATCAGGATATTTGTTGAGAAGATAAATAGGAGACTGTCAAGAATATTATTAGGATATCTTTTTAGAATATTATTATTGGGGAGAAGTATCGGGATGCGTCAACAAGACTGGTATGCGGGCTTGCGGGTATGTGTGTGGCATTGGTGATGGTGGTGGTATGGAGGTGTATTGAACACTCTGATGGTGCTGGATATGATGATGATGGCATGGATGAACACTGCCTTGATGATCAGGCAGATATCGATGCTGCTGCATTGGAGTGCTGCCTCCTCAACATGAGTGGACTTGGCTCCAACAAGTGCCAAGGCGCGCAGTTGTTGCGCTCTCTCTCCTGACATTGACACGTCCGTTGCGGGTGGACTAAGCAGTACTTGTGATTCGTAGACATGCTGGCGGGACCAGCGTTGCAGCAAGGGTGTTGGCGTGTGCAACAACACCCTTCGCATAACGGCGCCTGGCTGGTCAGTGGTGGCGCACGGCCCAGCAGAGCAACAACCTACAAAGTCCCCTCCAGCCGCCACCACTCATCCTCAGCCTGTGATACAGCCACAGAGTATCGCTGTTGCTGTTGGCGTCTGTCATTTCTGATTTGTGGATCCTCAATCAATCACAAGCCCACTTAAGAGGTTGCACAAAATATATCTCTGTGTTTTTATTTATCGTAAATATTTTATATTTACTTGCACGGATATATTTTATTTACTTTTACAAACCCTTCTTATTTACAGACATGCGCGTATCATCTGGTTGTGCAGTGCGTTAAAGGTGATCAGCCTGACAGGCAACCAATGACATGTGACATATTGAATTTATATTTGCGAATGCTGCGTAATAAAGAAAAAAGGCAACTAAACAGACCCCCCAGCAACAAGACTCGGCGGACTCAACCCCACTCCACTCTCACTCTCACTCAAACTCCCACTCCCACTCCTCGAAACTAAACCACCACCTCCACCACGCGTTGCAGTACCAGAATTAACACTCTGCCGCCTCACCTTGGCTCGATAATTTTGAAACCAATTACGCACAGCTTTCCGCGACATGCCAATCCTCTCACCAATTTGAGAATGTTCTAACCCCGTTGGTGTTGCGTTTTCTTCAAACACGGATAACAGGACTTTGAGTTGTTCTTTTGTGGCGCGGATGCCTTCACGGGATTGTTTGCTTGCTGTTTTTATTGTTGTTGTTGTTGTTGTTGTTGTTGTTGTTGTTGATGATGTGTATGCGATACTTGCGGGAGATGATACCGTCTCTGTTTCAGTCAAGGTTTCTAGCAGCTGCAACGGTGGTGGTGCTTGATGCAGCACAGTTTGTGAAGCAGAAGAAGAAGCTGGGATCGGAGCAGCCAACCCCATTAAACTGAAACGGCGGACATGTTGGTCCGTAGGTGGGGAAGATGGAATAATCAACTGATTGCTTGGAATCGGCGGTGATGACGGCAGACTGACAAGCGATGATAGCGGTGGAAGAATCACTTGATGTTGCTGCTGATGCTGATGCAGAGGTTCCTCAGATCCAACCCGTGAACCGGGTAAACTTGCAGTGGGAGTTTGAAACAGTTGTTGCGACCCGGCCATATGCCAAGGAAGCTGGGCGCTCAGGCTGGCGCTGTTGGCGTACATGGATTTAGCGGTGCTTGGTTGTTGGGTGGATGACAGCAGCAGTAAGGATACGATTGCAATCTCTTGAAGCTCGGCCTCGGAGCGGAACAGTTCAGATGTCATGACTAGTTAGTTGCAGTAGTTGTAGTTTGTAGTAGCAGTTGCGGTGAGTAGTAGTAGCCGTAGTAAGGGGTAGTGCTTGTAGGTTTCTTGATTTCCGCAGAGTTCTGAATGTATGAGGAGGTGTAACAGCAATTGCACCTGCAATACTAATAATAAATGAAGGTGTGGACCCAAATGAAAATTTATTGGTTTCAGCATCTTTCTGACTAAAGCAGCGAGGTGTTCTCAGCCTGTCCAGAGCGTGTAAGGATGGTACCTGGTTGTGCTAGCTGCTCTTTTGGGAGTTTTGTCCAGTATAGCTGCGTTGTTGAGTGCTCGGACCAACCGACGAGCTACCTTTTAATTTTCCCGACACCCCGCGTCACTGTAGGGTTCAAGTATTTTTGCCAGATCAGTAAATCGCGCGTTAAGTTCAAACATGTGTGTGTGTGTGTGTGTGTGTGTGTGTGTGTGTATTATTCTCGCAACAGTACATAAGAAGAAGGAGCCATGCATATTAGATAAAGTTAAGAAGCAAAAACTTGCAAAGGAGAAATTTAGGCTGTCTCATGGCGAAGAAACAGGCGTCACCGGCACTGAATACAACCCTCCCTTCTCAATCAACGACATGAACGTCACCTGCGGACTCGACATTTTCCTCACCATATCCCCATACTCTCCACCATCACCACTCGCATCACCATCACTTTGAATCGACAGTCTCCGAATCTTGGCTCGTTGGTTTTGAAACCAGTTTCGCACAGCTTTTCGCGACATGCCGAGTTTCTCTGCGATAGCGTGGTGCATGATTCCGCTGGGTGTCGGGTTTTCGGTGAACATGGCGAGGAGGATTTTTACTTGAGATTTTGTGGCGCGGATTCCGCCGGATGTTGGTGATTCAGAGTAGCTTGTGTGGTGGTGCTTGTTGTGTTGTTGTTGTATGGGTGGGTTTGTTGGGTAGTGGGTGACTTGCTTTTCGAGAAAGTCGTTGTAACTAAATCTTCGAACGTGATGATGTGGATGGTTTGGGAAGCGGTAAGTTTGCGTTGTGGAAGACGGGATCACGACAACATCAGTTGAGAATTGTCGAGTGGACGGAAATGGTTGCGGTGCTGCTTGAAAAGAGCTGAGCGGTGGAGATGGAAGTGGCTGTTGTTGTTGTTGCTTGATGGGTTCAGGCATGCGTTTCAGAATCTCGCTGAAACTGGGGAGTCGGATTTGTTCAGTTTTCGCGGCATGCGCGAGAAGATCGAGGGGTGAGGGTACTCGTAGTGGGGGTGTACATTCACGAGTGGCAGTTGGAGTGGTTGGGGTGGTAGTTGGGGATGAGTGGGACATGTTGACCAATGACTTCATTTCTAGCTGGGCGTAAGAATGAAAGGAAGAGGGGGGGGGGGGGGGTATTTATAAAGCGCTTGTTCAGCGTAATGAAGTGATAATTAGAAACGGGTGCACACCAATCTAATTGGGGGAATAATATAAAGAGTTGACATTTTAGTTATGTGCAATGACAATGTGTGTGTGCCAAGAAAGCAAAATGACCGCGCGACTACCGTCTTCGATCTACTTCCACCGCGACTGCTGCCTAACTGCTACCCGTGCCTATTATCACATTTGACGCCTCTCCCCCCAGCATCGCTGCATCGCTACGTCGCCATATTCACACCCAAAAAAGGTTGAAAGAAAAATTGCGTTATCCGTTTGATCTCATTGAAAAGTCATCCCACCTGAATTACACACAACACAGCCAATGGGGGGGAAATGAGACAGCAACATGTACAAAATGGATAGTACTTGTTGTTTTTGGGAATCTCCACTAGTGATAGACGTCGGTTGGGGGTTGGATAAAAAATGAACATGCACAGGTTTTTATTACTTATATACACTTGACGACACACACACACACACACACACACATACAACTCATAAATAGATTCCCTCGCTCAGGCATCGCGATACAAACGAAGGAAGGTCCCCGAGAAGAGAGGCCCTCATCCACTCAGTCGTCAAAGTATCAGTGCTTGGATACTCATCACGAACGGCCTTGTCGCATCCAACATCTTATACTTGTGAACGGGACCCGTTCTGCAAGCAGGACCACCCGTATTGGAAGCAGCAGATGGATTTGCGATCGAGTGAGAACAGGTCACACAATGTCCACGTGACATTTGCTTGACATGTGCAACCGAAACTGGCATTTTGGCAAACACGCGTGGAAACGCCGCTTCTTGGACAGCAACCGCAGCAGCAGCAGCAGTAGTAGAGCCCAGCGAGCTGTGGTGTTGGTTGAGTTGTTGGTGTTGCTGGGATCTAGCTCGTCGCTTCAACAGCCTCGCGCGAGTGGTTGTCGGAACCATTGTAGCTGCTGTTGTTGTAGTACTGGGAAGTGCCACGTAGCATACGCTGCGCTTGTTGATAATATACTCGGTGGGAGGTGTCTTTGTTTGAAAGAGCGTGGGGTGCAGTTGTGTTGGTGGCAGTGGCGGTGACGGGAGGCTTGTGTAGTAGAGTGGAGACGTGTAAGACTGTTGCTGCTGCTGCCTTGTGCATTCATGGATCAAGATCTGTGCATGTGGTTGGCGTAGATGATGCTGTTGCTGCTGCTGCATTGAAAGTCGTTGGTTTTGTTATGGTTTGCTAATTTGGGGAAGTGTTGTTTGCTGATTGGCCAGCGAAACTGCCTTCAGACGAAAGACACTTTATACTGAGATTTAACAAGGGGTCCCTCCTCTCCTGAGATAAGTGCCACCTGCTGGAGACCGCGTGACAATGTCGCGTGACCGTCCGTTGGAAAATGGCAGGAAATGGACTTGGTCATGCCAAGGGGTACTCTAATAAACACACGGCCCAGCTTCACCAGCATTGCAAACGGATTTGCTGTGCCACTTCCTATTCGAGCTTGACTTCGTATTCCACTATACAGATATCCTCTCTCTCACTCTCTTTAGTACGCAAACTCAAACTCAAACAAACAAGTGAACCGTCCGTTGTTGCCCAGATTACACTGCTCCAGGTTATCCATCCCGCCCATCGACGCCGGAATCTCGCCGCCAAGCTTGTTGCTATTCACAAGAAAGTGGCGCAGTTCTTGAAGCGCCCCAATCTCACCCGGAATCACTCCCGACAACACATTCTTGCTCAGATTCAATGTTCGCAGGCGTGACAGGAGGCCAAGTTCAGATGGGATCGGGCCCGTTAGTTTGTTGTTGTTGAGAAGTAAGTGCGTGAGTGAGACGAGTGAACCAAAGGTGCTGGGAATGGGTCCGCTCAACATGTTTCTGCTCAGATCCAGGGTCACCAGTTGCACGCATCGGCATAAGGTGTCTGGGATGGAACCCGAGAACTGGTTCTCGGCCAGACTCAAGTGCCTGAGTTTACTCAGCGCCCCCAACTCCACCGGTAACCCACCCTCCAGTTCATTATCCCGCAATTCCAAATGCTTCAGATTCACCAACTGCCCCACGTTACCACTAATCCCGCCGCGGATGCGGTTCCTACTCAAATCCAAAAACTCCAGCGTCGTCAAACTCATGAGCTCATCCGGAAGCGACCCCGCAACCCCACTCATTGCCAAGTCCAGCCTGACAAGACTATTGAGTTCACCAATAAACGGCGGAATCACCAACGCACGACGGCGTCCAAACCCAATCAACCTCCCGATAGACGTGTAATGCGGCATAAAGTCGAGAGCAAATACGTGTTGGTACAAGGGTGGCCATTGGAAAAAGAGTTCTTCGAATTCGCTCGGTTTCTGGAATGACATGGACGAGCGTTTGGTTTTGGCCAAGTTGCTGACGGCGATGCGGTCAAATTGTTCAGTGAGGCTGTTGGAGTCGGGTGTTTTGGTGGTTGCTGCGAGAGGGACAAAGTGGGAGATGCATTCTCGGGCAAAGTTGGGGGTCATGATGATGGTGTTGGCTGTTCTGCAGAGGAGGCGGAGTCTGTGGACTTGCTGTCATGGGTGTGTGTGTGGAGAGAGTGAGCAGGTATATCCATGTTCATATTGGGAGCAAGTGCACCTTTGGATGCGACCAGGACAGCAGCTTGGCCAGCAAGGGTGCATCAATCTCGATGGCAATTTGGCGCTCGTACTCGATGCCATCGATTTCTTCAAACGCCTGCGCTCGCAACTTCACACTTGGCAACGAGCCAACGTCAATGTCCATCTCCAAAAATATTTTTAACTGAAACAAGATTTTAACTTTACTGGCATTGTCAATCCAACCTCCTTCCTTCAACACCACCAATAGAACATGAAATGTGCCGCAAGAAGAACACCAACAGCGAGCTGTACCTCGCCATGTACAATGCGTACAAAGGCGTCGACCCTTGGTCCAAGCAAATCTCAGTCCCGCACGCGAAACAAGGTCTCCAAACGGACATTGTCCTCGGCGACGAGGCCGTGTACGCAGACTACGCGTCTACCATGCATACCCACTACACACGCAAACAGCAACCACAACCACAAACTCATCTCGTCACGAACCCAAAATCCAAAGTGTCCATCACGTTTGGCGACTCGATGAAGCACCAGCCAGAGCGGCTTCAGTCCATGGCGTCGGACTGCTACGTTCCGTACTCTGTCGCGCAGGTCAGGGCGTGCAACGATCCGCCAAAGGAGAAGCACAAAGTCGAGCGCGAGAAGGAACTGCAACAATGGCACACGAAGCCTGAGCTGATGATGAGCGCAGCGCATGAGGGGACCAAGACGAGGTATTGCGTGATTGCTGTCATTTGATTGGTTAATTTATTGTATGACTAATTGATTACTAATCACAGACAAGACATTCCACTGGACACGCGCCACTTTCACTGCTTCGCAAGCACCAACGCTGACACGTACACTGCGCCAGCAAACACGGGTCCTTTGATCCGCCACGACAAGAAGCCACGCGGCGCTACACACATTGCACAGGGCCACGCACGCGCGCTGGACACATATGCCACAGAAGCCACAAGCGCATACAACCCCCACGTGCACGTACCAGAGCCACGTGCCGCTGCGGGGGCGGCATCGTCGGGAAAAGCCACAAACGCGGCACTACTTGGCCGCTCCGGCTTGGCCACTTCCTTCAGCACAACAAGCCAGCGATGCTTTGCGGCGCCTGGTCCAATTAGCCACTCTGACAGGGGTATCTTCATTGAGAAGGGCCAGCAGAGAGGAAGGTCCAACATTGCGTTTGGCAACCACTTTGAAGTCCCCAAGCTCAACTGCTTTGAAGGCGTCAGTCACTCAAACCGACTATGCTGAACCTACCAGAGACCGTATTGATGCCGCAGAGAACAACAAGTGGTCCAAGTCCTTCAAAACCCAACCCTCAGACGGATACCGCACTGGCATGGCTGGCGCGATCCGCCCCGACATGCGTGACTTGGAATACGCCTCCTGCGCCGCAGCCGATTTCTCACCCGAAACCCACCACGGCGCAACCCCAGCCATCGCTACCTGCTCCAACGCAATCATGTACAAATCCTCCATCCCAACCGGCGATGAAACCAAATTCCCCATCCGCGAATACCGCACAACCACCAACGCTTCATACCCAGTGTACACAAACTTACCCATCCCGACTTTCCCCGTGTTGGGCGAGAAGGTGACAAAGAGTTCGTTTTCGCTCGTTGATGGCGCGTTGGCGGCTGAGCAGGATTTGAACTTGTCCACGAGCGGAGCATCGTATGTGAATCATGGGCGCAGAGTAAAGTTTGTACAGAATGCCAACCGTGGGTATGGACTCGATATCTTGAAGGCTGTGAATGAAGAGTACGGCATGGCGGATAACATGACGACAAATAATGTCGTGTACCGCGCGCCATATCCGAGCAAGAAAACGGCGTATGAACCCAAGGTGAGCATGGTTCTTTGAGGTGGTGCTGTTGTTGTTTGACTGCTCGCAATGTCCGAAAATAGACGGTTCCGTCTTCTCTCCTGTTTCCCATGGAAGCGCGTCGACTGGAAGGAAGCTATGAAACATCTACACAAGCCGTGCATAAATGCGTGACGGTTTATTGAACGTGTCTGGCCCAGACAAATCAAAGGCCGCAATCAAAGCTCGATCGTGTTTGGCGACAAGAAGCATTTCTCGACTCGCGGAGAGCCCATCTGGGCGTAAAAGTCATTTTTCTTTTATGCAATGTTTTGGGAAGGTTTTACTTTCTTTTTATTTTGTTGTCACAATAATCAAGCGGCGCCCCGCATTTTATGGCGCAGCCATGGTGAATCTTTGTAGTATCTGCAGTATGTAGTGAGGGATTAAATATCAGAACTACTTCAAAAGACTGGAAAGACCCACTTGGATTCGCAGAGTCGAATGATGGCCGTTTTGAACGCGTAGTACTGAGGAATGGCGGCTGGCAGCGAAAAGGACATCTTCGTGATTACTTATCCCTCTCCCAAGCAAACGACTGACTAAGTTACTCACCAACTCGATAAAATATATACAATGCTTTGTACTGATCGACCCAAGGATTACACCTCGCATCTTGACACCGAAGCATATTCACCTGCTCATGAACATCAGTCAAGTGGGTCAAAAAAAAAAAAAAAAAAAAACAAACAAACCACGCCCACAGCCCTACACGCAAAAAACGCGACATGGTACACAAGAATCGCAACAAGATGGCCCTCAAACTCTTTGGTCATGATCGACACCATCCCCGCCCGGAACGGGAACGTGTGTGTGAAGCGGATAAACAGGAGGATTGTGTTGGTTGCGAGCAGCACGTATTGAACGAGATATACAGAGATGAAGTTGACGCGTACGTGTCTATATTGAAGGTTGTTTCAGAACTGGGCACTTTGAACAGAGCGACAACTCGCACCGCAGATCATCGACAAATATAGTGATGGCCAAGTCCGTGACCATGAGAAAGAACTGGATCATAGCCATGCGCAGCATCGGCGCAGAGTGGTTCGTGCTCTTGTTGGCGCTTGCCGAGAACAGCTCGCGTTGTTGTTTTGACATGTTTTTTGTCCGACTCAATCGGATTTTATTTTACAGATAAAAAAAATCAGTTCCCAAGAATGCCCAGCCAGAAGCGCGCGAGTCTTTCCATCTCCGACGTGCACGAGGCAATCGGGCGATTAGAGGTATCTACAACAAATTGCGAAAAGGGCGAGTGCTGAACCCATCAAATACAGGCATCGGTTGTAGCGGGAATCAGCGGGTGAGGACAACCAAGAAGTAGTGGCCCTGAGGCAGATGAATGCTGAAACGCATGCGCAAGCAGATTTTATCGCCAATTCGCAGTCATGAATGTTGGTGCCGTGGATTTCCAGGAGGACATCCTTACAGTTCTGGACATGATTCATACCCTCAAGAAAGTGCGTAACTCGCTCAATTTGGGAAAACACACACGTGCCGCTGAATTTTACTCTCTCTCGTCCAGGTATCCGCAAAAGGCCAACTTACAAACGAAATTGCCGTGTTTCAATCGAAGATGGATCTCTTGACTCTTCTGGACAAGGTTCCTTTTGCATTTCTGTTGACCCAAAAAAAAGAAAGCACGCGAAAAAAGAACTGAATGGACTCTCGCAGATACATCGCGAACTATCAGGATTCGAAATGATGATGGAGACAAAGGAACTGTCGGGCGCGGCGTTGGCCATCTCGGATGCAAAAGCGTTGATTGACGAATTGGCGGAATTGCACAGCGCGCAAGGATTCCCATTGGATATTTATGTGGCATTGAAGGTGTTTGTTTTGATATTATGTTTGTTGGTCCCTCTGATCATTTTCTTTTGAATCAGCGCGACATGCTTGCGAAAAAAGCGCATCTCAAACATATTTTCGATGAACTGTATCGAACAGCCTTCTTTTACTCGTGCGAAAACGACATTTCGGAACTTGTCATTACATTCCGCATCACAGGTGAATATATTCCTGTCCAATAGACCGATCTAATGCATTCGATACCACCCAGTGACGGCAAGCGCAAAGTATCACGACAGCCCTGTATTTCTCATATCCCTGATCCAGTCCATGAACAGTGCGGGACTCTTGACAGACTACTTGACAACCTTTGCAGAGTCATTCATCAAGAACTTTATTGATCGCATTATTAAAAATGCGGCGAGCGAGTTGTCCATGTCGAAAACAAAACTGAATGCAACAATCCGTTTCGGGAACATGAAGGGAATGATTTCAAATGTGTCTCATTCCAAGCCTGGTATACTTGCATCAATTCATCTCAGTTCAACCACTCATGGAAACAAAAAAAAAACAGACGCTACGAAAATCTTAGACCAAATCTTCAAAATCACACACTACCTTCGCGAATGTTTACTCGGCGCCGAAGAAACAACCGAATGGACCCCCGAAAACCAACTCTTTGTCAACATCCTATTCCCACTCCTCATGGACACACTTCGCACAAACTTCCTGATTCCATCCATCCCGGATAACAGAGACGCCATGAACACGTACCCGGACTTTCTCAACGAATTGCGACGATTTGATGAGCGGTTAAAAGCGGATCGGTTATGTTTTCCAGAGAATATGGAGTTGGACATATTTGCAGGAAACGCGCGATTACAGTGTGCGAGGAAACGGCGGGCGTTCATGATGATTGGGATTCGAGAAATTATTGAAAGTGAGGATCAGAATACGTATGAAGTGGAGGAGGCGACTGAGCGAGGTACATTTTTTGAAAACTAACTTTCCTTGTTCTCTCTAACATTTCTTTAAATCGCAGGTTCTATCAAATCATTGTATTCTGCGAAAATGGGAGTGGCGGGAAACAAAACCATAAGCGAATCAGCGCCCGGAAAAACCGACCCTTCCACCAAAACTGGGCTGGAGATCAACGACATTTCCTTTCGATTACCGAAATGCCATGTCAGCGTTCAAGCGCAAACATTGGTTGAACAGGCGTATCAAATACTGACCGAAGCGAGTACAATGGATCCAGAGACGTGAGCAACTTCTTGTTTCGCACGACTTCACCCACTAACCCACGAGCGTTCTCAGAGCAACAGAACTCTTTTACTGCGCACGCGACATTTTCGACATGTATCGTGCCGTCATGCCAGTCCTCCATGAAGACGAACTTCTCAACTCACCAACCCGCGCTGTACTCTTCTACAACGACACTGAATATATTTGCCACCATCTCCTCACGATGGGGTACCAGTTTCAAGACCGGTTGCCGCCGGCGATTAACCAGTTTGCAACGTTTCTGGACATGGTCCCGTTTTTTAGGAATTTGGGTGAATCGTATTTTCGGGCGCAAATGGTGAGACATTCTTCTTGAGAATGTGTTTTTGAACTTTTTGGTCTAAACTTTGTTGTCAGCGAAAGCAGCGCGATATTGTTCAAATGCATGTTTCGAATGCACAAGGATTCTCTAACTTGACGGACGACGCTCGCTTCGAAACAGTCGAACGATGCATTAAACAAGCTCTATCCCATTTGAACTCGCTGAGTCGCGTTTGGAAGGTATTTCTATCTTTTTTGGATCAGTTCTCAATCATGCACGCAGTTCTCTTTACACATTTTTTGTTCCGAAAACAGCCGATTTTAGCTGAAGAAATGTACCTCACCACCATGGGCCTCTTAGTCGACACGTTCCTCGAATCAGTCATGACTCAAGTTTCTGCACTCGCCGGAACACTGCGCGTAGAAGAAGGTCATCAATTGCGGTATATACTCGGCCTCGTTTTGAAAGCTGAAGATATGTTTGAGAAGCGTGCAACTGGGGGTGGTGGTAGTGGGATGCGAGGGATTGGAAAGAAGGGAGCTGGGTGGGTTAAAATACCTGTTCGAAAGTATGTGAATCGGTGGGATGCGTTTTTGAAGGTGAAGGAGGATTTGATTTTGTAAGGGCTGAGTGAAAGTAAAGCAAAGAATCTAGTTTTGGGGCATGAATATTATTATAATATGCAATAATAAATCCAACCAAAAAATGAAGCGCAAGGCCAGCACTCAAAGCAAGCAGGACGACAAGAAGCTGAAAGAGAGCGATGAGCTCGTCATTTCCTCGGATCCAGAGCACCCGGTACGAAAAGATCTCACGCAGCATGCATGGGGATCGATCACATCTGAACTGATTCAACGAAAACCAAAACTTTAAAAAGGCAAACCTGATCCCAGAACTCTGCCGACTAATGTACACCCTCGGATGGGTGACCGGCACAGGGTAATATGATCACACAAACTACTCTTTATCCATACCCCACCAACAAGACATCTAAACAGAGGCGGAATCACCATCAAACAAGACAACCACATCTACGTAGCCCCCTCAGGAGTCCAAAAAGAACGCATCAAACCAGAAGACCTATTCGTCCTCTCTCCAACCCGAGAAATCATTCGCTCACCGGCCCCATCAAAAGGCTGGAAAATGTCGCAATGCACGCCATTGTTTTTCAACGCGTACGATATGCGTAGTGCCGGCGCATGCGTTCATACACATTCTCAGCATGCAGTAATGACGACGTTGTTGTGGCCGGGCAATGTGTTTAAAATCACGCATCAAGAAATGATCAAAGGGATTCGTGTTGGATCTACAAAAGCGAGTTACAAGTACTACGACACGCTTATTGTCCCGATTATTGAGAATACGGCGGAAGAGGAGGATTTGAAGGATCGTATGGAGGAGGCCATGAAGAAGCATCCAGATGCGAATGCTGTTCTTGTTCGGCGTCATGGAGTTTATGTTTGGGGAGAAAACTGGCAAAAAGGTATATCTGCCAGCTGAAAGAGTTGGGTTTTATTTGGCTAATGCTATCTTTTTGCCAACCCCAGCTAAATCAATGAGCGAATGCTACGACTACTTGTTTGAAATTGCAGTCAAGATGAAGCTCGCAGGAATGGACCCTGAGCTTGTGCCTGCAGACTCAGAGTACAAGGATATCTGCAAGGGAACCCATTCCCACTGATCTGGATTCCTTTCTTATTGGTCTGTGGACGGCCATTTCTTTGCGTTTCTCAATGCTCGCGTGTGTGAACATAAAAACCACTGCGAAAATAATACAACGCAAAAGCAGTGTCTTGGAATAGTTTTCCAGCTTATATATTGTTTTTTTTAAACCCCACACTCCGCCCACACTCGTAGCACTGTTGATGCGACTTCGAAAAGAATATTTATAGGGAGAAGCGCGCTTTTTCATGCAACTTTGTCCAAGACAGGCTTATACAGAATCGTTGTCACGTACTGTTGAAGAACAAGAAACTCATCAGCATATCTCCATGAGAAAAAAAGATTAAGTGTGTACCTTTTGCTTGTACCGCGTCGTTGTACTCAAAGCCATAACATTATCCCTTATACTACACGCATACAAGTGATTCAACGTGACACTACTCGGAATCGGAAGAATCAAATTATCATCACGATGGCTCGTCACAGGAACAGGGGCATTCAGAAACACCTTTTCCAAATGCGGTGGAAGGAGGGGAGGTGGGTCTGTTGGGAGTGGAGGGGGTTGGCCCAGAGGCGTGCTGGGGGTTCCAAGTACTGCTGCGGTCGCTGCGGCAGCTTGATTTTCGAGGTGCCAGTTGAGGTAGTGTGGGATCTTGGACGCGTAGGAGCTTTCGGGGCTTTCTCCGAGATGGCTTGTGACATTTTCTGTAAACCCGAAAAGAAATGAGATGGTGAGGTTTGAACATGATTTAGACGACTCACCATCATGTGCAAGTCCATCAAATCCATCATGGATCTCGTCTCCGAATTCATCCAAAACATCGAGATAATTCACAAGGTTTCCTTCACTGTCGCTTGCGATTGGCAAGTCTTCGCTGCATTTCCATTCATCGTCCACAATGAATTTAAAGCGGTGAGTTTCCCCCGCAGGCATATCGATGACCGTCGAGAAATCGGCGCGACTTTGTTTTTCAGAAAATAAATCAGAATCAGTCGGGGTGGACCATCGACTGTGAAGACGTTACCTTTTTGTCAATCGGATCTTTTGCTTCCAATTATTGAATGTTCCGGTGATATGCACGATGCGCCCTCCACCGGTCCACGAAACCATGACGGGTATAATATTTTTTCCATCTGTGAGAAAACGTTACTATCCCATGTTGCAAAGTCAAAAAAGAATGTGTAGAAAATCACCATTCCTTTGCGAAAGCGGCGCCAAAGGAGCAATCCCCCCAACTCCATAGTTATGTACAATTCGTGCAGAGTTTAGGTATGATTTCTCGGCGAGTTCTCGTTGCGCAGCCTCTGTTTGCGCAATGGACGATTTCGTGGGTGATTGCCCGTCGATTTGCATTTGGTCATGCGCGGCGCCTTCTGCGCCAACTCCGACACGCGCAAACATGGATGAGATGGATCCCGTTCGACTGTTAAACCATCAAAAAAAGGGTTGATAATTTTTTTGGGTGGGTGGATGGATCCACTGATACATGACTAACCTTGCGGACGTCCGCCTGTTTGGTGAAGTGCTAGACCCTCTCGATGGAGATGTTTCGCCCGCGCCAGAATGATGCTTCAACGCCTGAATCCAAGTATTTCCCTGCGCGGGTGACGCCATATTCGCATTCGCGAGTCTGGCAGCGATAGGAATGGGTTTAGACGGAGTCGATGGAGTCTCATTCGGAGCTGGGATCTTTGTATGGACGTGGATGCCGGAGGAAGTCGGGTTCGAGCTGTGTGCGCCGGAGCCACCCGATGGTGTTCCGGGAACAGCTGCTGATAATGCGGGTGTTGGGCTGGAAGTGCTTCCGCTACGAGTTCGACCGCCACTACTTGTTGATGAGTGTGTGCGGCTGTGGCGGCGTGCATCGCCGTCCATCTCGCCTTTCGATGACTCGTTGCCCATTTATTTTGTTGTTAATTTTACTTGTCAGTTTATTTACTCATCTTAAAAACCAACATGGCACACCAAAAAGATCGCTCGCTCATTGCCGTGATTGGCGACGAAGACACAGTTACGGGTCTCCTTCTCGCGGGCGTTGGCCACGTGGACTCGAAGCAGAAACCAAACTTTATCGTCGTGGATGCGAGTGCGTGTTCTCTCTCACTTGCTCTCCTTCGCCCGCTGTTCCCATGTACGACTCATGCTTCTTTTCAATTGCAAGAAACTACGCTCGCAACACTTGAAGATGCCTTCATTGAGTTTACAAAACGCAAGGACATCGGAATCATCCTCATCAACCAGCATGTGCGTTAAACCATATTCCCATGGGCTGGATGTGCTTGTAAACAACATCAAATTGAAGGTGGCCGACGACATCCGCTCCCTCGTTGACGAATACCACCAAGCGTTCCCAACAGTTCTCGAAATCCCATCAAAGGACCATCCGTATGATCCAGCAAAGGGTGACTATCTTGTTGTTTCTTTTGATTTATTTGAATAATAATTATGTTGTGCCACAGACTCTGTTCTCAAGCGGGTCCAGAAACTGTTTGGAGACGATCAGAGATGATTCCTCATGTCTTGCTTCGAAACTCGAAATCCATCTTCCTCCATCGCCAGCAAAAATTTTGAAGTCGCGTTTTCGAAATAAAAAAAAACATTTTACGAGTCTGCCGCACGATGCAACCTGTCTGGTTCCTGCAAGCAATCGACGATTATACTCAACGCCTTTTTATTCAAAAATATGCACAACTACAAACTCTCATCAACCAAACCCAAGCCTCATTCTGAATTTCCCTTGGCCTCATACACTCTTACCCCCACCACATCAACAATGATAACAACACCCACACAGAAATACAACGCGAATAAGAAATTCAAGAAGCATACCCGTCATCAGATCCAAATACAAACGCAAAAATAACCACATTCTCGAAAATTCCTCGTCCTCTGCGAAAATCACCATTTCCTGCTCATTCCCATTAAATTGTTGGATGATCCCGATCCACCAATCGACGCTGCAGCCGCTGTACCCTTCTTGGAGATGATCACTGGAGCGCGTTCACACACTTTCGACAGAGTAGCTTCATCCGCTGCACCAGTACCCACTCCACCGGCACTGCACAATATTTTGGAGGCTCTGATGAACTCGCCACGTACTTCAAACAGCGTTTCTTTATCAACAGGGCGCCCGACATTGTTTGTTGTTTCAAATGGATCTTCCACTGTACCGTTCAGTGTTTTAGAGTTTGGACTTGCAGCGCCAAGAATTGAAATCGGGTTACCACAAAGCCAGTATCGGTCTTTCACTGAACCGCTACGGTTCATTTCTTGTTGTCGGTCTTTTGTCCATCCCTTGTCTTCTTTAGATAACACGGAACCCGTGCGAACACTGGCGACACCTGGGATTACCATGAGTCATCAGATATCAAATTAACGAGGTATCTCACCATGCACATACGGAAACTCAGCACTGAAGTATTTAAAAAAGGCAACAACGAGTTCGCCGGCAGTCTCCGTGTTTGTGCATGTCCATTTGCCCGATGAAACGAGTGTGTCAATGTCTTCGAAAAAGTATACATTCGCATCGTCGATTGTAATGTTGGGTACATTTTGGCCATCATGCACAATTTGTTGCAGACATGGAAGTACACCGCGGATTTGAAGGAAATGAATCACCATCAAAACAAAGCAATAGCTATGAAGTGTTTGAAGGGATCTTCAATTCCCCATTTGCTTGATAAAGTCAAGTCACAAAAAGGGTACCTTGAAAGTGTGCCAAAATAAGGCTCATTGATGTTGCGCTGCTTGGACCAGTACTTCACAATAAACACCAATTCTCGGAACCGAGGATCGATTCGCGAGTATGCTTTCAGCAAACGCGTGTTGTACAGCACCAGTTTGCTTTGGAAGCCAATATCGCAGCGTATGCCACTGTTTTCATAATGCAATCAGGTTATGTTTCCACATCGGTTTTCGGAAAGCAAGAAAAATTCTTACGTGATTGCATCCCGGATTTTGACAATCGGAACGCGAGCGCGGGTCAACATTTTGACATCCCTCATTCCCGCTAATAGAAAATGTCAATTCCCAGTTGTCATTTCAGAAAATATAAAAAGCAAAAAGTACCGTTCTTCATCACAATGCCAAGCTTCTCAACAAGTTGCGCCGGCGTATAAGCGTCATACGCATTGCTATTGAGGGATATGGAAAGGTCCATATCTTTCATTTTTTTGGAAGTGTGTTAAAATTCGAATGAACATTTCGAGATGCGCCTGCCCCTTTCCAAAAATTCATCACCTGCATTTGCTAAAGAAAACCCAAGCGCCGTCGAACCGAAATGATGCAAGCTAGCATCTACCATGATCAAAAAAAATGGAACCCCATCAACGGCGCTTTGACACATGAAACAACCGCAGACACATACCTGGAAAGGCCCGCTGCGCAACCTCCAATACAGAATGAAACGCAACTTCTTGTCTGCCCCGCTCTTCAGAACTAGGCACAATCGCGCAACACAGCGCAGCAGACTCTCTTGACAATTCCTCGAAGTACTCTGCCGTTAGTTTCGATTCGTCCACCCGTAGTTTTGAGGTTTGGATTTCTTTAACGATGCGTAGGTCGCTGGCTATAGGTGCTGCCGGGGTTGGAGAAACACTTATTACGGATTCGCGCATGAGACGAGAGCTTGCTGGGGGCGCGATTCCATCCAAATGAGGGCTCGATGAGGGTTGAGAGAATTGCGGCCACTCGGTAGGATTGAGGCTATTGTAACTAGCAGCGCTTTTTAATTTTCCGTTATATGCGTTTGTTGAAGTAGTTTGCTCGTGATACAGCTGATCAGGTAATCGGAAAGATAGCGACGGAGATAGCTGCTGCTGTTGTTGTTGCTGTTGTTGGTGATGATAATGATAAGATTGATTCGCTGGATATTGGTTTGCATTAAAAGACGGCGAAGTGTACTGGCTAGATTGATTCGAAGGGTGCTGGCCAGACTGCATGCTGGTTTGGCTGTACTGAGACCATTCACTAGTCTCCGAAGAAGGATGATATTCAAATGGCGACACCAAAGGGTTTAATTTTGAAGCCGAAAGTGGCGCGACTGCAGCAGCAGTAGTGTGCTGCATTGGATTTCCAGTTGCGATGCGAGAGTTCCTTGTCGTGCGTTCAGTGGCGTAATCAAAGCTCGCATTTCTGCGCAACAAAGCCGACGGAACAAGTCGCCCTGCATCTTTGCTACCCAACCCATCGTTTCTTCGATTTGCATGGTTTGCATCCGTTGCAGTAAACACAGAGACACCCATGTTCAAATCAGGTGCACCCCAAATGTTTTTCGAGTCTGCTTGGTGAGGAATAAACATGGGTGAGCTTTCTGATGCGCTTGAAAAAGCTCGCGGCGGCGATCGATTCGGTCTGGGGGAGTTTTCAAAGGTGGCATCTCCTCCGCGCTGAAATGAAGAATTTGATGGACTAATCAGTTGAAGTGATTATTGAAGGCTAATACAACAAAGTTGAACGCACGTGTTGACCAGTGTCCATCGAAAACGTTGGTGGCAACTTAAACCCCGCAGCAGCATCATTTTGCATCCAACCGCCCATTCCTCGAGGATCTAAACGATTCGACGAGTTTCCAATTTGAGCCGAGTTTGAAGGCAGCCGTGCTTCAAAAGTAGATCGAGGACTAGGCGAAATCATTGGGCTCGTTGCATGCATTCGGGCACTGTTTGATCTAACATTTGCCAGAGCATGGATCTCGGAGAATGAAGGAGAAATTAACATCTTTCCAACAGCGTAGTCTCTTCCGATTGCAATTCCTTCGTCTCCTTGAAGATTCAGGATCGTTCCGATGGGCATGTTTCCGGTTGGGCTTTTCCACTTGTCATCAAAACTATTTCTCAGTGTGTAATTTCTAGAGCTTAAACTTGAAGGCTGAGTGAACAACTGTATGAGTTGAGAAGAGAAGGAAGAAGAAATGTCAGCAAATTGCAGATGTGGTGATAAATAAGATATTGCCAAGGGGGAGGCTCAGCCAATCATTGTTCTTTACCTGATCTGTGAAAGATCCCACCCACGTATTTGATTCACCGCTTGAAGTCCCATCAAACGACGGTGTGCGCCCACTCGCGCCTGTGTTGTCAACAAACTCAGCCGCTCTAGCGCCACTGTCCTCATCGTCCTCATCGAAATAAAACACCGTCCCAGCCTCATCCGCCACATCCCCACTTGAATCCCCTGGATAACACGCATGCATCAACTTAAAGTTGGGTTTTAGTCTCGACTGCTGTTGTTGCATCGCCTGTTTGTTTTGAAAGTGCTTCAAATCGAGTGAACCAAAATCGGCCAGGCTTCCAGTTCTTCTCACGTGACTTGCGGGATGCAATTGTTCCGTGTGTGTGTTGTGCATGAGACTGTTTTGGATGGGTACGTGCACGTGGGGTGTCAGTGCGTCCGAAAGCGTTCTTCGTCGGAGCGGGATGCCGGTGAATGGAATGGACTGTAGCGACGGGTTGGCTGATCGGTTGTTTCCGGTGTATAAGTTGAATGTATCCTCGCTGGACAAGTTAGATGGATGGGTCAGTGCCAGGCGTGTGAAGGAGGGCAAGTCCGCGTAGTCCGTGTCGTCGCTGCCCGTTGCTGGTGTGGCCGAATGCATAGTTGGATGGAGTTGGTGTATCTCCATTCCGCGTTTCTTTTTTGTCGATGTTTGATCTTGGCTAGCCTTTCAAGTTCGTTTGAAAAAACGTGTTGGCTGGGTTGCAGAAATATAATTCATTTCCAGTAAAAATATTTACGTAAATATTTTGACAAACAATCTTCACTTTTTACTTAAAATGCGGCTGCTGTCTGTGCGCACATACGTCACCGTCAGCGCCACGAAGCGGCTGCGTCCTTTACCCTCTGCTCTCGCATCCGACAACTCGAAAGCGAGAGTTTTCGAGTACACAGCCCCGCCACTCGGGACCGTTCAGGCCTACGATGAGGCCGTGGCTCTTCTCGAGAAAGAGCAGCAGCGACTTGCCCAAGAGATTGCATCGCTTGGGAGCGGAGCTGCATCAAAGGGTGATGCTGTCGAAACAAGTGAGAACGGCGCTCCCAAGAATGACTCTCGCATCAAAAAACTCAAGGTCGCTCTCGGCCTGACCCAACTGGACAAGCACTGGGAATTCAACGCTGGAAGAGTCGACTTTGATTCCCTGCGCAAAGATCCAAATTCGATTGGGGCATTGACGTTCGAAGCCCTCAAAGCTCGCAGATTCGAAACTGTGCTGACTCCAAAAATTGTGAAGTTGGCGGACGTGCACAATCTGTATGTCGATGCATTCCCGGGAAAGACTCGGAATTTGTTGAAGCCGGCTGTCAACCTCGAAGTCAACTTTCAGAATACTGCATGGGAGGCATGCTACGGACAGCCCGTTCCGCCAAACTGGGTACATTGCATCTCATTGCATGGATTCAGCTCCCATATTATGTTTTCTCAATGCCAACTCGCGTCTCCCTCAAACAGGCCCTCTTTTCTCCAAAAGTCACCATTAATACGCATTCAGATAAACCAAAAAGGTACACTCTGGTCCTCATGGATCTGGATCGCCAGAGTCTGTCGTCGCAGTCTATCCATGAATGGTGCCACTGGCTCATTACAGACATTTCCGTCACAAATCGTCTGACGATTGAACCCGGATCATCCCCGTACCTCGCGCCATCAACTCTCGATACGGCAAATCTCACAGACGCATCCTTCCACCCATCACAGCCCTCCACAGAACCAAAACTACCTGGAGCCGTAGTCCTGCCGTACATCCCACCGCACCCCGCAAACAGCAATCCCCGCAAAACGCATCGATACCTGTTGACCATTTTCGAACAGCCCGAAGGAAAATCGCTCGACATTTCGCTCGAAGCCATTCGCTCTGAAGCCATCAAGAATCAATCTAGCAGCATCCAAAATCGTGCAGCTTGGGAAAAAGACTTTTTGGGAGAAAAGGAGGAAGCCATGCATTTTGTTGAACGTGGCGCGTTTTCGACTTGGGGATTTGCCACGCAGCATCAGCTGAATGTTGCTGGATACGCGTTCTTTACGGCGGGATGGAACTTGCACACTCCGGATATTTTTACTCGGCTAGGTGATTTGAACAATACATGCGCTCTTCTTCGTGCGTTATTTATCCAAAGAGAACAGGAATCCACGAACCCGTATTTGGCGCATTCCCCCAAAACCCAACCGACCAAGTACACAAAGTCAACCAAGCAACGACAAATGCAGTTAACCTTCTTGGAGACTCGCTCCTTTCTTCCCTGTCGCTGTCCCAAATCCAGCAATTGAACCGCGGAACCGTGCCCGTCGTACCTCGCTTCAAATTGCCCACCCGTTCTTCGATTAAGGCAGATGCTATGAAGACTGTCTGGGCCGAACGTATCGCCGCAAAAACCGTTGCTGCTGCCTCCGCTGTCAGTGGAAAGGCACCAAAAGGAGGCAAGAAAGCGAGTGGAAAATCAGCCGCTCGTCCAATCTCTGCTGCAATCAAACTGACCCCCAAAATGCCACGTTTGACAACTGTCGGAAGTGTTGCTGTTGTGAAGGCAAAGCAGTCGGATGTTGCGGGTGGGTCCATGGTTGGAGAGGTGACAAAGTCTGTTTTTGAGAAGAGAGGCCGGTATCATAATGTTTGAAGTGGATCCCCACGCTTTTCTTTTTTCTTTTTTATATTTGTTGGTTTTTACTTTGTTGGATGAGGGGATTCCCAAGGGATGGTTGGGTATTAAACTGTGATGAGGCATTCAAAATGCGGCTGCGATCATATCTTTACATCGAATCAGCCGTGCAACTATTTCAACTCTCCAACGCCACTATCGCCGCTGATCTTACCAGTTCAATTACAGTGACCATCACGTACTGCCTGACATGTTACTTGCCGCTCGCTTCGATATTTCTGACTGGCATGCTGCTGACTGCGCTGGATGCAAGCCTGAGCGCAGCCAGGAATCTGGCTCAAACCAATTCATGGATGATTCACATGTGCCCTGTTCATTTCCGCGCGTTTCTCTCGTGGGACCGGTGTTTCTTGTTCTTTTCATTGTTTGAAGCTGCCGTCGTCTTGTGGCAAGCATTTATACGCGTCTGCAAGTCTTGATTGCAACGTTTCTTCAAATCGGTCACATCTTAATAAGCGGTATTCTTTGAGTTGCTCTATTTTGTTTTTATTCGGGTGTTGCACGTTCTTTTCGGCGAAGGAAAAGAAATCCAGAATCTAGAAACGCTGGATGTATGACAGTGGCCGTTTTGGACAGAGTTTTCAGGATCGTGGAGTACAGTTTCGGCACATGGTTTAACAGTTCGCCTACCTGTTGACACATAAAACGACACATAAAACCTTTTTTTTTGTTTATACAACAGACGTACTTCGGTGCTAATTTTTGCAACATACCGGAGCATTCTCTCGGCGCAATTGGAGAAACAACGTATCTGCAGACATACCCGAAACGCAAGTCAGCCAGTTTGATTTTGTGGTGACAATGGTGCGAGAAATATGAGTCACAGCATGTGTTCCGTTCATTTTCGCGCGTTTCTCTGGCGGGACTGGTGTTTCCTGTTCTTTTCATTTGCTGCTGTCGTCTTGTGGTGAGCATTCCTTGGCATTCTTCGCCAGTGTCTGTAAATCTTTCAAACTGCAGGTCCACTGCGACACGAACACTCCCATTCTGGCGGCGCACCGCAAAAAACCCCGGTCTCTTGACAGTATTCGCTACCGATCGTCAATCCATCCAAAGCGACATTTTACAAGCACTTGTCGAAATCGAAACAGGCTACAACACGATCCTCTCCAGACTGAACATCGATTTGTACCAAGCGGCACTGGGAACACGGCAACCCCTCTCTTGAAGTGCATGCAGGGAATATTGTACGAGACGGAAATTGCTGGAGCAGTTGTACAAGTAATGGATACCGAAGATGGCACTGCTGCCACGCGCCTCACGGTTGGGATGTAGGTCATGAGTCTTGTGAAAGAGGAGTATTGGACTGTGTAGTCTGGTGGGAGTGGAGTTGACCGAGGTTGCTTGGGTTGCGCGTGAATGGAATTTCGTGGCTGGCACATTATGATGAGTGGGAGAATGTTTTGGAATTCGCTCAAGCGCCTTCTTTGATGAATCCCTCGTGCGCTTCATTTATCGTGGCAGCTTTGAATGTCTATTGCGTCGCCCGCATTCATACAATTTATCCGCAGTGTCAATATCAGGTCTCGCATAGAATTGGTTTCATTGAAACAGCCGATAACCCATCATCATGACTTACTAAAAGACCAAAGTGCAAGGTGTGCAGGATGCCATAAAAAGAAAAAGCCCAAAAAACAAGACAAACCAAAAAAAAGATGCCAAAATACTACAAAACCGAACAAAGCACTGTACCAAACAACGTAAGTACAACCCTTCTGTTTCTGCATCGCGACTCCCTCCTACACCTTCGATTATTTTTTCTTTCACTCATTGCTGAAAAGTAGTTGCTGGTTTGGGCGCAATCATCCGGGCCCGCTTTGAATCTTTGCTAGTGCTCGCATCTGCTTTCGTGCCTCCTTTTCTCTTTCCACTCCCCTGTCCATCCAAAACCTTTTTCGACCCACTCTTTTCACTCTTTCCACTAGAACTCATCCCCATCCCGAGCCTCTCCATCTCCACTGCTTTCTCAGCAATCTCCAACCGCCGCATTTCCGCCACATCCACTCTCCCTCCATCCCCTTTCACAGCAGTCTCTGTAACACGCACGCCATTCTCAAACGTCCCCCGTTTAAAAAACAACCACCCAATCTCCGCATAACAAACCTCACAAACACCGTTATGAATTTGAATATCATCCGTCAAATGCGCGACATTATAGTATAAATGCGGGGTTAACCAAAGATGGTTTACGACGCCTTGTACGCTTAATTGGACAGGTCCAATTTCTTCGGATGTGGGTGTATGTGCGTTTGAGAGGTTTTCGGATGCGCGTGCAGGTTGGAGACCGTTACGGCCGCGGCCGCCAATGATGGGAAGGGGGCCGTCGTAGATGATGGATGCTGGGACGGAGGAGCTGGATTCGAGGATCGTTCGGATGACGGGGCCGGGGAGATCGTCTGCAACGACTAGGATTCGTTTACTATATTGTGCGTGTGGTTAAAGAACTGAGTCGGGGGAAGGAACAATCTGGAAGCCATGTTACCAGTATGAACAGACGCAGCGATGGGGGATCGGCCTTGAGGGTTGATCTTCAGATTCTTTGTAAGTGGCGCTGAGGGCTGAATTTGGATTGCTTGGGATTTTGGGATCACTTCCTTTCGGAGCTGGGACGGTTTTCGCATTCACGTAGCTTTCCGGGACAGCCAGATCTTTTTCATAAATAATACGACTGGCCCAAACAATCAGCTAGTAGAATGAACAACGAGTCCAGTTAGAAACACAGTTCAAATTCCCCAAAGATACGTGTGAAGTGGCGACAACAGCAACAAGAGGTGGGAGAAAAGTACCTTGCAATCGTCAAATGCTTTATGCGATGTTACGTTCATGATCATTTTTCGCTCTTGTGTGGGAGTGTCGCAGTACCAAAAACTATAACGTTTTTGGTGGTTTAAAAGGAGGCAACAAAAGTTCAAGGAAGGAGAGCCTGTTTGAGATATCCAACAAAACAGACTCTTTTGACGTGTGGAGCAGAGCAAGTGGTACTCACTACTTAAACGCCTCCTGCTGCCCCGTCCCCAGCATGAAGATGATGTGCCGTGTGAACGAAGCAACCTTTTCGCAATCAATGTATTCAAACAGATTCCGACCCACAAGCCACGGACATGACGACCGGTCGATGCGTTCTTGATGGACATTTTCACAGTTCTTGCGCAGCCAAAGATTCCACGTGCCTTTTGTTCGCAGATATGAATTCACGTTCAAGAGAGGCACCCACCTTCCCATTTTTTTTCAAGAGCACGCACCTGGGTCCTTCAGAGTAAGTATGTTCCCACTTTCGTCCGTAACGTACATCATTTCGGGTAGCTCCACAGGTTGGTTCTTTGATTCAGGCTCGTTGAGAGTGACTGATGATGCCGTGTGGGTTCCAGAAGACTGAGACACAAACTGGTCTTTTTCATCGAGCTGCTGAGATTCGAGTGGGGCAAGTCCGAATGGGTTGGCGTCCATGTCTGACGGACTGTCCATCGTGCTGGAGCCTGGAGATATGTTGATGGTCGATGCAGGTGACGCCCGTGCGGATGATCGAGCCTGCTGAGCAAGGGAGTGGGGTTGGTTCGGCACCCCACTCGGTGCGTGGCGGGACTGTTGCTGTTGTTGCATTGGCCGAGGTGGGCTTTTTGGTTGTTGAGTTGCCAGTTTAAAGTTTAAAGTGTGCAGGCCGAGGAAGGTGGATAACTTAAACAGTAAATGAACATCTCCACCATACCAACGCAGCTGCCCATTGGGCGGGACACAGACAGCGACCAAGACAGCGAAAACACGTTCATTGAGGGCGCACTGACCGTGTCTCTGCCGTTGCTGATGTATGCCCAGTCGCGGATAAACAGAGAGGAGCTCACCCCACTGACGCTTGAGGCAGTGCTGGTAGGGCGGGGGCATGAGGTAAGCGGCGGATCTGATCCATCGATTATACACGTTTCCATTCCATACGTCTCTCTCTCTTTCTCTCTCTCTCTCTCTCTCTCTCTCTCTCTCTCGCTCTGTCTGTCTCTGTCTCTGTCTCTCGTCGCAATCATTGAAGTTAACACTTCACTTTCCAATTGCTCAGAACGGGTTCTTCTACTCGTGCGATCCAGTTGTTCTCTGGCGCAGCACGTCTGCATCCTCCACTTCTAATGATGCCGCTTTGTTGGCAAGCCGACGCGGGCGAGAGACTGTCTGGTCCTTCTGCTCGGACGTGTCGACTGGCACAACTGACCACTCAAACGACGATGACTTTGTCGAAAATGATCGCATTTTTGACACGGCATTAAGGCATGGTGCTACCTTGTAAGCATCCCCTTGTTCTATTCATTGCATGTGTAATCATGGACTCACCATCACTCATTCGCCCGCAGCATGCAGTTTCCCTTCCGCTTCTCCGTTCCAAACTATTTGCCGCCAACAATCAATCCTCCCCCCTCAGATGCCTTCTCAGAGTCGGCCCACGCCACATGCATGGCTTGCATGGCACTCCTGAACGATTCAGTAAAGATATCTCAAACCAACCACAACCATCTGCAACTCCCCGGTCTCATTCAGTACCCACAATACGAAATCATGGCAATGCTGTCGTTTGAAAGTTTTGCCGTTTCAGCATACCAAGTTGTCGCATCTCCGTTTCAGCTCACGAGAGGATTGAAGTTGGACTTGAAACCGGGCGGCGAAATGGAGGTCCTCGAGGGGGAAGGAGTACTTGCTGCGGGTAAGCGTGTGTTCGTGCAAATTGTTTGACATCATTTCGTGACAAATGAGTTGTCTTTAAGGGTCTTTTCGATACATGATTTGGGATGCACCGAAATACCACGTCCTCGAATCTACACGCGCTTACGACTTTAAACTTCAAATCTCTGCTGGATCCCTGGAACTCACAAAAATCGTGTCCATCAGCATCCGCCCCGTCCACAGATACAAACACGTATCAGCGCCAGAAGTCCTTCAACCTTCTCATGCACACTTGTGCACACCATTTCAATCCAGCACTCAAGGAAATACCTGCGTAAAAACTCTTTTTTTGCCTCCATCTCCTGTCCCGCAAACTACAGCCACATTTTCCATTTCAATGAATTTGTCCGAAATCCCATACCCAACCACACAAAACCTCGGATCGTGGGCACTCGAAAACGCAATCGAAGTGGCCGTCGTGTTTCGTCCTGGTGCAACAGGAGTCGGTATGAACAATGCCGCGGGAAGTTTGGGAAGGCTTGTTAAACAGCAACCACAGCAGCCACCGCATTTCCCGCATTTGCACCACGCCGATGGGAATTGGGTGCCTCATATTGAAGGAACTCGTGTCGCATTCCTTTCTGTTCCTTTGATTGTCGTGCATCCGCATGTTCCAAACACTCCCAGCGCGACACAAAGTAACAGCCTGAACCGCAACTTTTCCGTTGATTCAGACAGAGAAGATGAGCAACGGCAAGAACTGGACCATTTAATGGACCGAGTTGAAGCACTGGGCGTTCCCACTGAAGGAACCGTCAGTTGCTTGTTTTCTGCAAAGAAATTGACTCGCATTGGTTTGAAAGAATGGGTGGATGCCGGTACGGATGCTGATGCTGATGTGAGTGTCACGGGGCGGGCAAGAAAGGGCGTTGAAGAAGTTAAATTTGAGGCTGCGAATGAAGGCGGAACAGTTGCCATGTATCGATCAGATGCAAAGAATCAGGCTGGAACTGTGAAACGACCCGCTGCTACTGCCGCTGCAGTATCGGCTACCGTTACTGCGCCTCCTCCAGTACTTCCAATTGTACCTCAGCCTGCATCAGCCATCGCTGCGCCTGCATCTCCTTACATCCCAACTCGAACAATCTCAGCACTTGCCATCCCCGTCGAACTCTCTTCCAACGGCCACAGCCCTGCATCTCCCTCCATTCCTCCCCGCCACGAATCCAACGACATTCGTGACATTCTTCATTCCCCAACAACCCCCACTCGCAACACACCAATCCAAAAACAAAACAACCTGGCACACCGGCAAAGCATCGCTTCCTCGCTCAACCTTGTCGAACTCTCGGAACAGCAACGTAACCAAGCTCTACAACATACGAAAGCACAAGTTGTCATTCCTGCAAGGAGTAACTCTCAAAGCGAGAAACCACGGAGAATTTTTGTTCAACCAAACTCTTCACAACGTATGCCGGCACGCCCGTTGCCACCACGGCCAAACACTGCTCTCCCAAAGAAACCGCTGCCAACCATCCCATTCCCTGCCACGTCTATCGATAACGCAATAAGTCCGCCGCTACCATCCATTCCGCGTCCCATGGATTCTAACGATCTGGGTGAAAACTGGAAACAAACCAACGATGCATCACTCGATGTAAACAGACAACCGACCGGGAAACGTGGTGTTGCGTTTGCAGACTCTGTGCGCAACTACGGCGGGAATCCAGAGTTTACAGACCGCGATGATTACAATGATGAGGACACCAAATGGGAAGAAGACGAACATCCTGCAATTTCATTAATGGGGCCAGGAACTAGTGACTTTGACAATGAGCTGGATGAAATAGAACGCATGAGTCTCGGAGGGCGTGTGGAGGATGAGATCCTCAAAGGAGATGCAGATGAAGTTGACGGTGTGGGCGTTCAATTGGAGAGCGGTGAAATGAATTTAAGCATGGTACCACGTGGACGAGGTGTTTTGGATGATGATCAAGTGGATGTCGCGGGTGAGGAGGATACAGATGCAAGGCCAAAGAGGATGGCGAGCTTAAAGGCTGTTCAGAATGGATGGAGAGGCGGAAGTAGTGGTGTTCGTGGCGCGTTGGGAGCAGGGGGGCCAGGAGGATCTTTACCGAGGGGTCAGGCAGTTCCAGGAGGGATACTTCCTGCGGGACCTGGGTATGGATCGATGCCGCGGGTGGCTGGACATACTGGGCCCGAGTTTGGACGGTCTGGAAGTGTTGGAGGTGGCGGGCAAGCGTTCTTGTCTCGTATGGCTGGATCTGCGGGCGGATCTTTGGGAAGGACACCGAGTGCTGGGCGTGGAGTTGTGTATTCACGATCGGAAGATCAGTTGAGGGTTCAAGGGAGTCGAAGTGCTGGTGTTGGTGGTGTGATTGGAGGAGGGAATCTCGGTACTGGGCCCCGAGCCAATTTCAATGGGACTAGTGGGAAACCGGCGTATCCTGGAGTCAGTTCACCGCCGTTGCCGCAAGGAAGCAATGGGGCAGTAAAAAGTTCGACTCCAGGGGGTGTTGTTATTGCACCACGAACTTCATCAGCGCGATGGAATGAGGAGGAGGAAGATTGATGATGCCAGTTGCATTTACCACCATGCAATAAATCTGTACGTAAAATATTTATAAATTCGAAGATAAAAATAAAAACGTGACCGAAAGCAAGTGCCAAAGATGAGTGTGATTGTGTCATTCAAAGGCCGCAAGATGGAAATGCCGCTTCAAGGCGGAGACACGCTGCGAGACCTTGTCAAACGATGTGAGGCCGAGACCGGCGTTCCCTCGGATCGGATCAAACTGTTGGCGAGTGGAGGTGAGAGTTCCCCCGCTCATTGCATGCACGGTCTTATCCCCTCTTCCCTGCCCACTCGGTACATATCTTCCTCACAATGTCGCTCTCGGATGAGGACGGATCTAACTCCCAAAACCAACCCACAAAAAGAGTCACCAGCTGGAAAGAGGAAACGGGTGCCAGAGAAGAAGGGCTTCTTCAGCTCGATGGGATGGCCCTTCACAGGGTTGTTTGAGGGTGAATCGAGTGCGGGGGGTGGATCCAATGATGACGGAAAAGTGAACATGTTTGGGCAGGAGGATGTGAAGGGATCTTACAGTTGAGTTTTTTCCGAACGCGCCCTAACTATCTCACACATACCTTTGTATCTCCATCTTGCTTGAGTTTTATCGCTGATGGACTGATGCTTTTTTTTTGGCCTCAGTCATGATGAAAGACCTCAACACCTCATTAATCCACTACGGAATCAAAAGCGGCTCGAAAATTATGATGATGGGAGACAATGCGGTACGAAATAGACGATATTCAAATGGCGCTGATGCATTTTCGTCTCCACAGCCAACCCCAACTGGCTCGAGACCCACAGCCGTACCGAGACCATCCACCCCGCCAATGACTCCAGAACAAACAGCGATCCATAAACTCTCCGAAATCGATGCATCTCTCGCAACAACAATCATGCCGCTTGTCGAAGAATATACAGGCTCGGCAACCGCATACGCATCTCAGGAATCATCGAATGACACGCATATCACTGCAAAAAAACTAAAAGATGGACATGCACGCGTATCTGAACTCATTTTGCAGACATTATTGAAGGTGGATGAAGTGTTGGTTGGAGAGAACGACGAGCTGCGGATGCGGAGGAAGGGCGCCGTGCGACGGTGTAATGCGCTGCTGGACCGAGTGGATGCAGCAAAGGAGAGCGTGAAGGCGTTTGACAAGAGTAAAATGTGAGAGCAATAAAAAATAAGTTGACAAACTGTTTGGGTCCAAACAAACCAAAATCACTTTTAATGCTGGTTCTGTTCCACGCGCAGACACCGTTGCTTCACTTTCTACTGCAGGCAACCCTGCTCGCGGGTATCGCCTTACAGTACATGTACCTCTACGGCGCAGCAACCGTGCTGACACCGACACAATGGAACACACAACTCCATCGACTCTTCCATACAGCAATCTCATACCGCGGCGGCTGCGATGACGCATCAAACATTGTAGATCTGGACACAGGAAACTGGTTCTGCAACATGACACTCGAAATTGCAAACAACGCTGTGTTCCCCTGGCTTGGCAACGGTATCCACCGCATGACACGGACAGAGAGACAGTTACTGTTTGAACGGTTGGATTCAAACAATGATGGCGTTGTGGCCTGGCCAGAGTTGGCCCAGATGCGGTTGAGGGAAGATGACCGGTTTACGTGGAATTGTACGGGGTCTGCGTCTGTGCCGCAGGGCTTGAATAAGATGAGTTGGGGTTTGATGGAGATACAGTACCGAGCGGAAGTGTTTAGCCGCGTGCGTGATGCAAGGAGGACGTCGCTGTACTGGGTGGACGGGATATCTGGGATGCAGTTGGGGAATGGGATTGATGCGGACAAACCGTACGCAGAGCGTTTTTGATAATATGAATAAAAGAAAGATGAGGGAAGAGTCGTTGGCAATGAACGTGTCGGATGACTAACGGTTCATTCGACTGAAGATGGAGCCAGGAAAAAAAAAAAAAAAAAAAAAAAAAAAAAAAAAAAAAAACCCGGACGTGTGGGGTTTTCTTTTCCTACACCTGTGCTTGGCACTGGCTGCACATTGCGATTCATGTGAGAAGATCGGTTCGGTTAGAGGATAAGTAAGAATTAGATTCACGCTTGTGTCATCCAGAAAAAGAGATTTCCTCACAATTTCTTGCGAGCCCAACTCAACTCGCCATGGGTGCATTATCAGGGCGACATGTTGCGGCCTATGAATAGAACGAAAGCATAGCTGGAAGCATGGTAACGATCAAGAGCGCTGTTGGCGCCCTCCTCCTTTGGACCCTCTCCAGAGGGAAACCTGGCACGATCGAAAACGAAACTGTCTCTGCACTCCATGGCTTTTACATCGCTGCTCAGGCCCTCTTCCAGAACGGTACCTTCGTCCAGGCTACCGTCGATGTGAACGCGTTCCCGTTCATTCCATGCCTGGCCATGCTGTTGGGATACAACCTGGCTCTATTGCACCCGCGCTTCGACATAGTACTGGGAGCTGCATGCGTCTGCGTTAGCTCAGTTTTTTGTCCGCGGATTACCCTGGACTCAATCGCCGACCTCGCGGAAGCAAAAACGCAAGCGTAACTTTAAAACTTGTCTTGGTTCTCATCATCATTTTCGAATTCTCTTCTTTTCTGCAGTGGACAAATTGGGCCGGGTAACTTGCCTTACAGCGTTCAGTCATCTTCTTTAAGGTGCAAATTGAAGGTTCCACTCGCCATCTTCTCATCATCTGCGTATTAGTTCCCCTGACAAGGTTGGACAAGGCAGCGTCGGGCGGCAAGGATTCAAGTGCACGAAGAATATTGAGGTTGTCCGCCCCCTGCTTGAGTGCGAACGAAAAATGAACGTATCTTTAAATGAAGAGCTTTCCCTGTTGCTGTTGCTGTCGCGAGTGTTACAAGTTTGTTTTCCGTTTGTGACTGTGTCGGAAGGCGTCAGATTTTCCGGAGGAGTGGGAATAAAACAACCGGAGGGTGCGGTACCAAAGAAACGGAAATCTCTGCGTCTAGTTCCTCGTTTCTGTCAGTTGCATTTACTCCGATTCGGAAATATTGTCCGGTTTCCAGATTCCACTCCAAAACAACCTCAAAACCGCTGTAACGACCGCACAGGATGGGAGCTGAGTTGCGGTATCGCGAAATCTGGGAACTCTCCAACTGAGAAAGCTACCGAATGTGCTCTTAATGAATTCCATTTTCAAAGAGTGTTGTTTTATTCTTGAATATCAAACTTGGGTCGGATAATGTGCCAGTGCGTGAGTTGTTCGGACAAGCCAAACCTGCGGCGGCCATGAAGAGGAGCCTGTTGAGCACATTCAAGACTCGGCCGATGAATTTGGTTGAAGCAAAACCAAAAGCGTAAGTTCAAGCTCTTTCTGGCTTAATTATTTTTCCTTTCCAGGGTCAGATCTAACTCTTATTAAACAACAACACATCTAGAAAAACAAAACAGTCAAAGCGGCGACGGCACTAAGAATGGACACAGACGATGCCCCAGACTTGTACAAGTTAGTCAGAGGAGCAGGCTGGTAGCTACTGCCATTTACATTGCGTGTACCAGGAACAGTAGCGATAACTTGACTGGAAGTGGAAGTTGCTGTCACAGTAACGCCGGTGCTTGCACCGGAAACTGTGGCGATAGGTTGACTAGAAGTGGAAAACGCTGTTCCCGTAGCACCACTGCTTGCACTTGCACCGGGAACGATGAAGATAACGTGAGAAGAGGTGTACGAGACCACTCCCGTAACACCTTCCACAGTGACGGACGCGAAGGTACCCGTGACATCCTTGCCATTCACCAACAGAATGGAATCACCAGCGGCTGGAACGTATCCAAGCTTCACCGTCAGGGATGCCCCATCCAAGTACACGGAGCCCGCCACTTGCAATCCATCGTTGGCCGTGGGCATCTCAATCACCAAACCTGAGCTCTTGAGCATGGTCAAGCCTCCCACCTGAACCGGCACTTCCAAATAAAGATTGCCACCGTCGGCGTAGACTGGTCCCGTTCCAAAGGCAGTCTTGGACGCAGCAGTGAGGGAACCAGCTGAGAGGTGGATGCCCCCAGTGAAAGTGTTAGCACCTGCCAGCCTAAGCGCACCGCTGCCGAGTTTCTTCAACAGTCCAGGTCCGGAAATATCATTATTCCACGAGTCAACAGCGTTGAAACCGCCCAATGAACCATCCATAGTCACAATCACGTCTCCGTCAAAGCGACCGTATCCATCAGCAGCATCAAACAAGTTCAGACGGCCCCACCCTTCGGAATCATCAAGCAGCGGGTATCCCGAGTCAACGGCAGTGGACTTTAAAACCACACGGATTTGATCGGCGGTAAGGTATGGAAGGCGAGTCTCCAAAAGCACTTCTGCTCCCTTTGGTACGACAGCTGGGACACCCTTAGCACCAATCTGGTCGAACCCGTAAGTCAGTCGAAACTTGAACAGCGCCTTGTTGGCATTATGGTCAGCGAAACGGTCAGTCGATGCATTGGCTGAGTGCGCAAATCCAATCAAAGGGGAACCCGCTGCAGCCAACAGCTGAGCCTGCGCCTGTTGAAACGCGGGGGCAGAAGTGTTTGCTTTAATGTTTGCAAGAATATTAGCGGCCGCAACACCAGTAGCATGACGGGCGCCACCCATCACATCCAAAGGCGAGTGATAACCCGACATGATCCGGCTGTATCCAAGCTCAGCAGCCCGAGACACCATTTCTTGGAACCGTTGCGGGACAAGGTATGCAATGGCCAACCCGTTACGGACGGCTTCAGCAGAGTGGCCAGAAGGAAAGCCTCCGTCGGTGGGAGGGGTTTTGGATTGCACTGGCACGAGGTGTGGCGCAAGGATGACGGACTTGGTCCAACGGAACGGACGCGCGTACTTGAAGAACCGCTTGGGTGGCTCCGTTGAACCGCTGGCGCCCATGCTGCTGACAAAGTTTGTGGCGAGTCCGAATTTCGGGTTCGCGTCACCGACGAGACCAACATTGATTCCGGAATCAGAGTAAGACACGGTTGTGGAATTTTCCGGCATGGACGTGATGGTAGTCGTGGTTCCCGTGAGGTTGATCCAAATGGCAGTCAAAGGACCCAAACCGTCAAGGACCGAGTAACCCTTGTTACGGCGATCGTCGAGGTAAGCTGAGACTTCCTGTGCCGGAGTACGCGCAGTGGTCGTGTCGATACAGTACTGCAGATTGTGGTTGTGCACAGCGGCAAGGAGGACGCGTCCATCGGTGCTGTCTCCTGGGATTCCGGTCCATGGCGAAGGCACAACGGCAGGGCAACTTCCGGAAGGGGCAAGAGTCACTCCGGCATCAACTTTTGCGGAAGTGGGCTCCCAGATGTCCAAGTACCGTTCAAGAATACGCACTCCCGCATTGGTGGAGGCGTTGACGTAGCATGGGTTCTCTCTCACATTGGTGTAAACGTAGTCGACAAACGGGAGAACGTTCGCTGGGGAAGCAGTGTCGACAAAGCCGGTTCCGGTTGGTGGGGAAGGGGAAGCTGTGTTCCAAGACCGGAGTTAGCCTTGTATCAGCATGAAGTATGCACTGGTTACCGTGAGCAACGCTGGCCAGGGCGGCAACGAGGGCCGCAGTGTACACCATGTTCTAAGTCTAAAGGGTTTTAGTTGTTGGGCCAATGCAACTCCACCTTTTCAATGTTTTACAGTTTTATTTAATCGGCATCTTTTGTGCGTGCTCCGCGCGTGATTGGAAAAAGATCAGGCACGCGTCGCATTTTTCAACGGAAACTTGTCATCAAATCTCCAGTTTATTTATTATTTATTCCCTCTCTCTGCGGGGTCCTTTGTCGCAGTCGTACAGGCCAGTGTTTGCGACTACCAAATCTGAAGCAAGCTCAGCTGTTTGGATTTTCTGCGGGTCTGAGGTAGCTCCACTTTTTTTTTTTTTTTTTTTAAGTGAACGCTTGTGGGCACCATTGTTAAAAATGTCATTCATCCGCATGGAAACAACTCCCGCGAAGTATATGTTTCATTTACCATAAAACTGAGGGGTGTTGGGAAATCAAAATATATGAAGAAAGTTAGGGAAGCCGGAGGGACAGAGCAGGGAGGATGATGTATGGTGGGAGAGGATGCTTGTACAGGTACAAAGCACGTCTTGCCGGCAATGCACATCATTCCTCTTAACTACTGGCCACTCGTCCCACTAATTGTCGCATTCGCTGCATTTTCATTCTCACGTCCCAACCAAATATTTTATCCGACTGAAGATGGAGCCAGCAGCAACTGAAACTCTGCTACGACGGCGGACAACGCTCTTCCACTCATCGCAACAGGCCCACAAGCCGCTGCTGCTGTTTCGAAAGAATGCCACGTTCGCCGAGGAGAGGCAGCTTCTTGTGGAGATAGACATGGTGAGCACAACTCTTGTTGTCGATGACAACGATCCCCTCTAAATACATCAGCAACAGCCCGCCTGGTACCAGCACACGCCATACATCCTCACGGGCTATCGCCGCATCCAACACTCGCTCATGGGCTGCCTCGAATCCCTCCGATACCTACACAACGAAAGCGTCAACTTCTACACCCACGCACTCGGTGCAATCATCTTTTCACTCCTACAACTGCATACGCACTACACAGTCCTTAACAACGATTCATCAACAATGGCGGATTCGATCGTGTTTGGCGTGTTTCACTTTAGCGCCGTGTTCTGTCTGACAATGAGCGCGCAGTTTCATTTGTTCTGTTGTCATAGCCAGGGCGTGCAGCGGGCGTGTATGAAGTGCGACTATGTTGGCATTGTTGTATTGATTGTGGGGTCCATGTTTTGTTCCATGTATTACGGTGGGATCATGTGATGCGATCTGGTTTTAGTTGAAGGCGGCTGATGCTGTTTCTAAATTAAGGACTATACTGCTACCCGCGTATGCAAGTGCTGTATATGGGGATCACTGCGCTGGCTGGAGTTGTGACGGTGAGTTCAGTGCCCGCCAACACACACACGAACTGACATCTCCCCACTTTTCAGATCTTTATCAACACCTCCGAACATTTTGCTGGAACAAACTATCGCCCGCTGCGGACAATGCTTTTTATTTCCATCGGACTTCTCGGACTTATCCCCATCGCTCATGCAATGATTTCGCTGGATGATACTGTAAGAGAAACCTTTCGTGGCTATTCAACTCACACCCCACCCCCCTGCACTGAACGCAAAACAACTCTATTATTTTGCAGATGGAAACCCTCCTCCTCTCCGTCTCTGCTCCAAACATTGCTCTCGAAGCATTCAGTTACTTGTTTGGCGCAACCTTGTTTCTGTTTCATATCCCTGAAGCATGGTACCCAGGGTACTTTGATTACTGGTTCCATTCACATCAGATTTTTCATGTGGCCGTGTTGTTTGGGGCGTGGTTTCATCGCGCGGGACTTTTGGAGGCCTTTCTGTGGCGGAAAGGGTTTGCGGATGGATCGATGGGGTGTCGGGCAGAGAAGTGATGGCACACAAACGTGTATAGATTTGAACAGTAAAAAACTCGCGTTTGAAGATAGATGCGTGCAGTTGTTTTTATTTTTTGGATCCAAAAAAGAAAAACAGAGACCCTGATACTGATGGAAAGATATTGATGGAATGAATCTGCTGTCGAGAGCAATCACTCCGTAAGATGCCCATAAAGAAGCCGCTTGTTGATCGACCCTTGCATTTTGTTTCTCCCAGAAAGAAAAACCGTGGGAGAAACACTGAAAATAAGGGTGCAGCAACAAAGAAGAAAAACACTTGCTTGAAGGATGGTATCTATCAAGAGCGCTGTACGCGACCTTCCTAACCTTCCCAGAGGGAAACCTGTTACGGTCAAAGACGTGGCCGAGTCTGCAACAGTCGCTTTCCATGCCTTCTGTGTCACTGCCCGAACCCTCGTCCAAAAAAGTGCCATCTCAGACTTCAGTATCAACTTGAACGAGTTCCCCGTCATTCCATGCCTGGCCATGCTGGTAGGCTATGTCCTGGCTTCATTACACATGAGCTTCATCGTGTGGCCAATCTTCTTCGTGGTATTCGGAGCTGCATGCGTCCACGTTAGCTCAGTTTCCCGTTTGCGGACTACCGCGGACTCAACCGGCGAGCTCGCTGAAGCAAAATCGCAAACGTAAGTTCAAGCACGTTCTGGGTTATCCTTGTAATTTTTTTCCCGGTGCCAAAACAACCTTAACAGGAAGAAAAATTTGGTCAAGGCGGTATCCAACCAAACGACTTCGATCAAGAGCGATGTTGAGGCTGAGATTTCCTCCTCTTCAGGCAGCAGCCATGAGAAGGAACCTGTTTTTTGTTGCATTAGCTTGGTTTCCTTCACACTCAACCTCACTGAAGCAAAACCGCACGAGTAAGTTCAAATACTATTTGTGGTCTCCATATTATTTTCTAAATCTCCCCACTTCCATCACGCACAGTGCAAAAAATGGGTCGGATAACCTGCTTGATAGCCTTGATAAGAAGGAAAGGTCGGACAAGGCGACATCTGACCATAATGCTTCAACCAAGAGCAAACTTGACCTTGAGACTTCCCCCTCTTCAGACAGCGGAGAGGAGGAGGGGTCTGATCAACGCATTAGCTCAGTTTCCTCTACCGTCAACCTCTATGAAGCAAAATTGCGAGGGTAAGTTCAAGTTTGGTCTGTGCACTCCTCATTATTTTCTAAATCTGCCCCTTCTATCACAATAGTGCACGGAGCGCGCCAGACAAGCCCAACAGTTGTCAGTCACTTTCATTAAGGTGCAAGTTGAAAGGGCTTTTATTTCGCATTTTCTCACCATCTGCACATTAGTTCGCACGACAGGAACGAAAGGTCGGTCAAGGAAAGTTCCAGCCATAAGGCTTCAATCAAGAGCGATATCGATGCTGAGACTTGCCATTCTTCAGCGGAACCTGTCAAGTGTGCTTGCTCAGTTTCACCTCCGCAGACTACCCCGGACTCAACCGTCAGCCTCGCTGAAGCAAAACCACAAGTGTAAGTTCAGGCTTTTTCTGGGTTCTCCTCGTTATGTTCTTATTCTCTTCTATTTCCAACAAAAAAACAGCGCACGAAGTGGGCCAGACAACAAGCCTTACACGATTCACCATCGAACAGACAAAAAAGTCACAGTTAAGAACAACACAGAATCTGTCATTCAAGTTGATACTACCAAATACAACTCTCCTGATGTCGGTTCTTACGCGAGTTTCGAGGTACAGCCTTGCAGTTCCAACGTGTGGGATCTTGAGAGCAGTTGGGAGGTTGTTGGAATCAAATCTGGAGACAAGACAATGGGGCTATATGTGCCAACTGGATCAGATATCACAGTCTACCGGCTCGAAATCAGCATTCCACGTCAGTTTGATGTTCGAAAGGGCCTCCGAGTTCAAGGGTACGCCCGCAACTTTATCAGCGTTATAAATTCGTCTGGGCGCGATATAAAAGTCTTGGTGGCCAAACAAAGCAACAAGCGAGAAAATGAAGTGTGGTTCAAGTTGGAAGATAAAAAAGTATCAGCGTGGGATCGGAATTCGCACGAGATGGTGGTGGTCGAACAGGATTCGATTCGCGTTTGGGTTTATGTCAATGTCGGTAGCCGTGTGGAGTTCCTTGGTCTTTAGTGTAGTGTCAACGTAATTTGAAGGCATCGCTGAATGAAGGGCGTCCCAGAACGGTGTCTTTTTTCCCTTGTTGCTGCTGTAACCTATACAGGCTCCAATAATGGGCCATTATTCAGTTTGGAACAGTGCCGGAAGTGGCTGGTTGCTTGGTAGGGACCTCCAGACGATAGCAAATAATTTTCAAAAAACCGGCAGTCACCGGCGAAGATTGTTGTTGCGAATAAAACAGGATCAAATTTTCGGAGGCGTTTCTGTGGCGGAAAGGGTTTGCGGATGGATCGATGGGGCGTCGGGCAGAGAAGCGATGGCACACAAACGTGTGTAGACTTAGACAGTAAAAAACTCGCGTTTTGAAGGCAGATGCGCGCAGTTGTTTTATTTGGATCCAAAAAAAAATATCAGAGACTCTGATACTGCTGGAACGATATGGATGGAATGAATCTGCTGTCGAGACTATCACTCGACAAGATCCCCATATCGGTTCGTTCGCATCCTTCCAGAACGCGCCAATTCCTCCATTTCTTCACGCGTTCGCGGTCGCAACGAAACTGGCGATTCCTGCTGCTGCTGTTGCTGCTGTGATGAAGAAGACGTTTGTTGATCGTCCCATCCATTTTCCGTGTTTGAAGAAGGTTCTTCAGATTCAACCGCCGACTTTCCCTGCCTCACACGCGCCCATGCTGATGCATTGTCAGTGTTTGCTTTCCTAATCGATTCCCACGCTGTGGGCTGATCAGCAGCAGGTGTACTCTGCGCCGCTGTCGCAGCAGTTGTAGTAGATGCTGCTCCCCGATTATATCCCGGAACAGTGGTCCCCTCCAGCCCATGTTCAAACACAGCCTTCATGGGCGTTCCATCTCTCTTTGCCATGATTTCGCGCAAATGTGAATTGAGGGGCAAGTTCTTGTCCAAGATTTGGTGGGCCCGGTCTTCACCGAGTTTACGGCCGCCGTACTCGCCTAGCAGCGACGTGCCAAAGAGGACCCAGGTTCGGTATTGGGTAAATCCGCGGGATAGGGAGAAGCCGCCAACGATGCCTGTTGCGATGCCGAACAGGTATGTGCCGAGGAATGTTCTGGTATTGGATTGTTAACCCGTAGCTTCTTTGACTGAACGAGAAGGTGGATGGATGGATGGATACCGGTTCGCTGCTCGAATCACTTTCAGCTCTTCGACAGTTGGGGCGTAACGTTCTTTTGTGGACACGACCATTACTTTTTTACAGAAGTATTT